>OZ026623.1:9964817-9989817 GCA_964020975.1 Hermodice carunculata | reverse complement strand
AAGAAGAATACCTGTCAAACATACCATAATTTCTAAATTTGTACCATACAGGTTCAGATAAGAGCAATTTGACTTACCCCTGAACCATTATGGACCTTTTTTTAAGCTGGACAGCTTATGCTAGTTAAACCACCCGCCAGTGTTTAACTGAAGTGGAAACAAGCTGGGGCATTATATTCAGTCCCACTGACTATAAAATAAACAGTTACAGCTAGACCACCTGTACAAACCAAGAGAAATCCTAACAAGGACTGCAACAATGTACATCCTTCACCACAACTGTAAAACAAACTCCATGATGACACCTACACCTCAAACAATTAAGCTCTATTTCAGTGCCAACCCCGAGTCAATGTATTAACAACATCTGTCAGGTGTGTGACATTTGAGAAAATACTGTCAATTTTGAGTAATTTTTTAATGTTGAGTAAATGTGCATTTAGGTATGTCAGAAAAGAATGAAAGTCATTAGCATTTATGCCAAAAACATGTTATCAAAACATTTTTTTCTTAACAGGATTTTAAGTACAATTATTTAAACATGTAACTGTCGTAGGACACTGCTTACAACCAATACCCCCCCCCCCCACCCCGGGGGTTAACCTGACAAAACATGTGGGCTTAAATTGTCTGAAAGTGAATATTAAAACAGTAAGATGCCAAAGATAAAGTTAAGTAGCAAAACAGACAAGTCTAAAAACTGGAAATTATTGTAGCCATAGTTTCTAATAAGCTCTATTTCAGTGCCAACCCCGAGTCAATGTATTAACAAAATCTGTCAGGTGTGTGACATTTGAGAAAATACTGTCAATTTTGAGTAATTTTTTAATGTTGAGTAAATGTGCATTTAGGTATGTCAGAAAAGAATGAAAGTCATTAGCATTTATGCCAAAAACATGTTATCAAAACATTTTTTTCTTAACAGGATTTTAAGTACAATTATTTAAACATGTAACTGTCGTAGGACACTGCTTACAACCAATACCCCCCCCCCCCACCCCGGGGGTTAACCTGACAAAACATGTGGGCTTAAATTGTCTGAAAGTGAATATTAAAACAGTAAGATGCCAAAGATAAAGTTAAGTAGCAAAACAGACAAGTCTAAAAACTGGAAATTATTGTAGCCATAGTTTCTAATAATCTTTGGATCTTAACAGCAAAATCATAGAGCAAGTCAGAAATGAATGAAAGTCATTTGTATTTAAGCCAAGAGAATGCAATGAAAAGACCAGATATCAAGTATAATTAGGCAAGCTTGTAACTGTCGTAGGCCGCTGCTTGCTACCGATAGCCCCTGGGGGCTAAACAAACTACGTATTTCACCACCAAATAGTTCCTGGCTCAGGTTCAAGATGGTGTCAGTATTGTAGCATTTGTTTTCTTTTTTCTACTTTTCTCCATTTACTCTTCAACACTTCAAAAATACTGACAGAATAAAGCTAAGACACTTCCTTAATTAGCATATCTATAAGGATACTAGCTCGATCTCAACATATGATGTGACTCTTTCGAGTCACACATCTCGTCTAAATCTCACCGGACCTAGTAAGCTGCAGTTCCAGTACACACATTGACATTGACTGAATGAACAACCAAGACATATTGTCGCAAGGTGAAGGTCTCGCTATAAGCTCTCTCTTACATAAACTTCAAGATAATGATTGAAAAAAAGGTGAAAACTCAATAGCAGAACCCAGAATGACAAGTATTTCTCCATACCTCGATTAAGACGAGTTAATTGTTTCTCTTAAAACAAAACTTAATCAATCCACAATAATGAGCTTAAATTGTGTATCTCTAAATTCAAAAATGGACCAAATTAAACTGTGTTATTACTATATTCAAACCGTAGTCCTATTGAAACAAATCCAAGTCAATTCCGACCATAGGCAATGTTCCTTGGTATGTATAGCTGAAACACAAAAATTTATAGTTCGTATTTACCCAAAAGACACCAAAACGTATGTGCAAAGGTTCATAGGGCCGAAAAAGCCATGTCTAGTTTTAACATGACAGAATGCAAAAAAGTTTGTTTAAAACTATAGGCCTATTTCAGTGAATTGCCTTGAACAGGTGCATCATTCATGTGCATATAGGACCATACAGTTTATGAAAATGGACCAAAATTTGCAGCACATCAGAGAATTTGTAAACGGAGGTTCCTAACTTGTTGAAAATGTCAATAAAATTCAGTATTTAAAAAGGTACTACTTGCAACCACCATCTCAACAATGATCATCATCCATATAAGTCCACAAAGTGAAACTAACACCAACATCAATCCATCAGAAAAGCCCCCTAGACCGAAAATGACCATCAACAAGAATCCAAACAACAGGATTATACAACTCGATGTCGTTTAGGCATGTAGTTAAAGACATGATGTTGTTTTAAAGGAGATAAGATAAGAGTATTTTAAAAAGAAAAGTGTTTTTATGTGCAAATATTGTAAGTACATTGGTTCAAATGTTAAGCATCAGCCAGACGCAAGTGACATTAGGCCTCAAACCTTAAAAACGTTGTCAAAAATTGCATCACAATAGCCAAAATTTATAAGGCTAGCAGTCACATTTTAAGTATGGTTTCCAGAAGTGTTTTTGAAAGGAAATTTAAATGTTCAAGAAATCATAGAATCCCACAAGTCATTTAATAAGTCATTTATTAAGGTAATAATCAAAATATTGATTGACCATTTGACAAAAAATTACTGCATACCTACTGCAATTTGTATTAAAAAAACATGGCAATCCGATATTACTGACATGTCTTTATTTCAGCTATATGGTTTCAACTTAATTAGTCAAGGTAACATTTGCACTACTCATGGTGGTCTAGCTATTTATTTGAAGGACAGTTATAGTTATAAAGATTTATATATCTATAAAAAGTCAGATATCTGGGAAGGTCTGTAATAAAGATTTATATATGTATAAATAGTCAGATATCTGGGAAGGTCTGTTTTTTAGAGATTAGTAGCAATATCCTCCAAAAGAAAATCATCATTGAAAATGTTTACTGACCTCCACGTGACACAAATGATAATTACAATTCATCCATTTATGAATTTCCCCATATGCTTGATTCACTAAATAGCAAAAGTAGTCATGTGATAATTGCAAGAAATTTTAATATTGATCTACTAAAAGTAAACGAGAAAAATATTATAAGCACCTACTTTGACACTATCACATCTTTAGGCTATTTCCCACAAATTGCCTTACCAACTAGATTGTCTCAAAAAATAGGTACATTAACAGATAATTTTATCATGAAACTAACAAATCTAAAAGGTCCCCCAACTGCAGGGATTTTAATTTCCAATATTTCTGATCATGTTCCATATTTTATGTCTTTTGACTGCAAAAACACTTGCAAATTAAATCCAAAGTATATTTACACCAGAGATAAGAAACCAGGTTTTTTTTCTAAATTTTCTTAATCAAATCAGTACATCAAATATACATGAAAACATGAATAAAAACCCAATGGCTGACTCTACAGAGAACTATGATATATCAGAGAAAAGCTGCAAACATGCTTTAGAAAATAATCTTCCATCTTTGTAATCTTCTATCTAAAATGGTCACATTTAATAAACATAAACACACAAAATCCAACTGGATTACTCGGGCATAATAATATCCATAGCAAATAGGGACAAATTATACAAATAACTCAAAAAGATCCCCACTAATTAAGAAGAATGCAGGCAGCTCAAAACTAATCTACATACATACATTAATATTTTGAAGAATGATATCAAACAAGCTAAGAAAACTGTTTTTGCTTCGCAAGGCACAAGAGTATCATAAAAGATACATGGAAAACTGTTAAGGAAGTACTTAATAAAACAAAAAAAAGAAATTTAAATTCCTTAATTACTTCAAATTTAATGGGGAAATCATTACTGATAAGCAAGAAATTGCTAACAATTTCAACAAGTTTTTCTCTGATATAGGTTCCAATCTAGCCGCTCATGTAAATCCCTCAAATAATGATGATTTCCAAAATCATCTTCACAACCCTCTGAGCATTATTTTTCATTTAAACTTTATAGCAGTGTCACTTAGGCTAAAATAATTGACTCTTTGAAACCACAAACAACTTGTGGGCATGATGGAATTTCTTTCAAACTAACGAAATATATCAAAAATAAAATCAGTATGGCTTTAACACTTATTTTTAACCAATCTATTGCCACTAGAGTCTTTCCGAATAACCTGAAAATAGCGAAAGTCATCCCCTTTTCCAAAATGGATGATGAAGAAATCTTTGATAACTATAGACCCATTTCCCTACTGCCTTGTTTTTCTAAAATTGTGGAAATAATAATGTTGAATCGATTAAACGAATATCTCACAAAACATCCTTTGTTTTGTAACCATCACAATTAATTTCTTGATGCACATTCCAAGGAACGTGCTGCCATTTAACTAGCTGATAGAATACAAAATAATGTAGATAATCCTGAAATCTTAATCATCATTTTAATGGACCTTTCCAAAGCATTCGATACTTTAGACCACCATATCTTTATTCAGAAACTGGAATTCTATGGCATTAATGGTACAGCACTAGAACTTCTGAAAAAATAACTAGCCAACCGGAAGCAATATTTAGAAATAAATGAAAAAAAATCAGCATTTCAAAATATCACCACTGGTGTTCCACAGGGCTCAATTTTAGGCCCTTCATTGTTCATAATCTATATGAATGATCTATATATGGCTTCCAACATTTTAAGCCAATGATATATGCTGAAGATACAACATTATAATTCAGTTCCCTACAGGTTTTACTTAAATTTCATGGTACGCAATAATTATCACACAATTTTAACAACGAATTGAGTAACACAAGTAAATGGTTGAAATTCAATAAATTGTCTTTACATGAAAGGAAACCACATTCATGATTTTTCCTCAATCTACAAAGAGTTGTAACAATTCCTGAAATAGAAATAAATAACACAAGAATTGAATGTGCAAATGATTTTCATTTTCTAGGCATACAAATTGACAAACATCTGAATTGGAAAGGTCACATGGGTAAAATATCCCCCAAAATATCCAAAACCATTGATATCATGTACAAATTAAAATAATACTTACCAGCAAATATTCTGCAAGCAATCTATAATTCACTATTACTTCCTCATCATACCAATGGTTGTCTTCTTTGGGGCCATAATAAAACAAGGGTTGATTTACTCCAGAAAAAAAGCATGAGAATAATAAACCTCAGCAAGGATACAGAACATATTTTTAAAAGCTTAAATCTACTGAAAAGTAGGTGATCATGCCAAGGTGACATATATTGACCAATACTTGAAGTTCTAGTTCAAGTTTTTAAAAAAATCAGTTACCGGAATATTTCAAAACTTTTAGAATACAGCCTGTCAATAAAATTCATAATTATTACACAAGATGTAGTAACCTTTTATTTATAGAGAGGAGAAGATAAGTTGGGGTAGGTAACCATTTAAGACGTGAAATCATTAAAACATAAAAAACAAATCCAGATTCTATACTGAACAAGGTTCATAGCCATAATAAAATTAGTTTCTCTTTATATGTCAAAAAACATCTTACTAACAAATGTAAATTAGCTTGCTTCACTCCAAACTGCTTTGTATGTATTCGTCCAAAGCACTTATTCTTAGACAGCCTGCGAAAGTCATTCTCATTACATGAAATATTTTTTCAAATCGGATAATAAATATTAAATAAATTGTGGTTTACGCAGTGAAACATTTAATCTACTTTACACCTTCACTTTCTTTTGTAACTATGCTTCCTTTGCAGTATATCTAGGTGGCCCCATGATAGCGGCTGTTAAAGCCTTAATCAGGGTCTCCTGACCACAGTTATGACATATGTATATAATCTTATATTGTATATTTGTGGTAAAATAAAGGAGGCTTGTGTCTTGAGTCTCTCTAAAAGACATTTTATTCTGGTACCAGCATGCCTGTAGTTTCATAGAATATCACTATCCAGGTCAACAGCTTTCCTCGATATTGGCTTAAAATCACAGCATGTTTAATATATCAGTGTGTGTTGGTATTATCATCTGTTGCATTATTTCTGTTTGTATGATAATACAATGGTTAAAAATACATGTTCTTATTACAGAAACTTTTATTGTTGTTTATTTAGGACGGGTCAGACAAAGAGTAATGACATATATTGTTGAGATGAATGAGAATTCTACTTACTTTGAAAACCTGGCTGGTTGAGAAAGAAGGCTATTTTACTTTTACGTTTGTGAATCTTTGTTTATTGTTTTTCTGTTATTAGTCAAGACACTATTATATGCAAACTTTTTTTGTCTTAAGATAGTTTTGTAGTAATTACGCATGTAAGCTAATTTGTTGGAGATTAAATGGTTGGTTGAAGGCAGAAACTTTGGGTTTTTTATGTGGGTGTTTGGGGGGGGGGGGGGCAAAATCTCAGACTTCCGTGAAAGGAAACCAAGTGATGGATTTCCAATCATAATGTCATTCTGTCACTAAATGAACACAATAAGAAATATATCTATGTAGATCGATGGATTATGAAATGGCTCAAAAGAAAATGAGCCTGATGATGTAGATCATTTTTCGTATCCTTATTTCTGAACCAGTGAAGTGCTACATGCCTATCAATTGCAGCTCCTTTAGTTTCACACAAATCCCCGCCAGGCCGGGCTTCCTTATAATGTTAAGTAATTTCTCATAAACCACCAGAGACAAAGCCGTTAAAACACTTGAAATGATATTTATTTTTAATTCCCACTATATATAATAACATACATATAACTATTATATTGCATAACATATATCATGGATATCTAGATTATTTGATTCTAGTTTCCTACTCACAGATTTAACAATTTGACAGTCTGTATACCAACAGTCGTTTCCAAAATCTCTCTGACCACCAAGTGGGGCTTTATAAATTATTTTTGTTACTGAACCGTGAACTAGGACACTAATTCTATCATTGACTGGTTAGAGTGAAAAATAAAATCATTCCATTCCATTTCAATGAGTTTCTATCTCGTGATGTGAATACTAAGTAAACGAATTGACTTCACTGCATGCGTGATGCATTGCAAACATAAACAGTAATTCTCTCGAAAGTTTAAACAGGCACATCATATAAATCCTAGAAGTACAGCCATTGTATGATATCCTGTTTTTAAATTGTCAATCCGTGCTTCAGCCATTAGCAACACATTGCTTTTAAAGCTTGCATCACTACCGGACCATGCTTTATCTTAGCTATTTCACAACATGCATTTTTCAGAGGTCTTTGGGCAGAAACGGTCCCACGTTTTCTGAATATTCAGCAGCAATTTATAAAATTATATATATATATATATATATATATATATATATATATATATAAAGTTAACAGATCACATAACTGGCAGTTCAGTGATAATACTCGTTGGCGTCTGTTCCATTAAAGTGCGCATCAAAACAGCAGTTCTGTTCTTACTCTGCACCGACCAAAACATTGTGTTTGTGTTTCAGTTTGCAGCGGCAACTTTTTTGGTCTCGGGTGTAACACAACTTGTAACTGCCTAGTAAAGTGTGATGATGAATCTGGGATATGCCCTGTGGGCGGATGTGAAGCTGGATACTTTGGGGTTAAATGTCAGCAAAGTAAGAAAACATTTTTTCTATGTTTGCAGTGGGTTACTGATTTTTATAATAAGCATAGTAATCCATTGTACGTCTCTTGTCATCCCTCTTCGTCAATTATGTCATTTCTCTCCTGAAATATACCTGTTTCTAAATGATGGCCCCATCTACATCCCTTGGTACAATTCGAGGCATTATCTCGGATTAACGTTGGCGTTACCAGCTGCTACACGAATTTGTGATGCTACACCGAGACCACTAGTCACTTGGATGCTAACAGTCTGGTTTTTGCTTAAACTCTCACAGAACATGGTACTGTTTTGTTTGTGAGATCAATTTCATCCCACTGATGAGGATAAAATTTATTAAAATAAGCTGTTACGTTTGATTGAAGTTTCATTGAAAAGGGTAAATTTGAAGGACTTCTATTCCTGGTCTGTTGGAAAAAGTTGTACAGAGTTGCCCCGGTGTATGGTCACTGCCTTTTTGTTGCTCCTTCACTCTTTAGTGCACATTCCCATGAAGTGTGATTGGCCAATGCCAGTTTGTGCATCTGAGAATACTCTCTTAAATAATTAACACATGACAACCATGGCCACTGGTAATTTTCCACAAAATAGCAATTAATCATTGTAGAAATAAGATAGCATCTGTCTCAGCAACGTAATCCTCAAAATAATACAGATCTGCAACATATAATGTTGTGTAAAAGAAAAACTCTGCGATTTAGCCTGAACAGTCATATTCCTCCTTGTTCCCACAATAATGATAAGGTTCATTATCAATAGCCACCAAGCGATATATTGTTCATTGAATATCTAAAGAGAATAAGATGTCATATTGACAACGTAGAAATAATGAAAAATAGAAAAGGACAACAGTTTTAGACAATATTTTAGACAATTTTAAGGAAGTTGCACTGGAAATATGAGTAAACAAGAACTATCCATGTTTTAAAAGCTTCAGTCATCCAAAAACCTAGGTCAAAATCCGGAAGTTCAAAGTAGCAAGGTTTGCTCCTCAGTACAGGTTTTTTTTTGTTAGTGGATGTAAATTTTCCTCTTGATGGTTTGCTACAAAGGTAAGTCGTTAATTCATCCTGTCTTTCACATGTATTGATGAGTTCATGCACCCATATTTATGCTCACTGCAAGCTGATCTCGGTGTTTGACCATCAGCCATATAATTTTGATTTCAATGTAGCTGTCTGCTTTTAAAACTGTACCTTCAACGACTGGATACATATTTCCTCAAAAGCAGGTTTTAGCTGTTTTACTTAATATACATACTCAAAGTAGAAGGAATCATACTGTGTTCAAAACTGCCACTCACAACTTCCTGTTGCAAACGAATGCCATTGGTCTAGCTACTTGATCCTGTAAGTTCTTCCCTCAAGACCGTTGGGTAGATCCTCTTCAAACTTGGTGATCAATCTCAGATAGGTGTCTGCCAATTGTGTGCAAATGGCAGATGTTTCATTGATTTTCTCAATTATCTCTTCATTTTGGGGCAAATTGTTTAAAAATTCTTCTCCAAAACCTCCTGGTTCATTCCAAATTGCAAGGCCAATTGCTTTGAAGCTGTATAGGGACACTTCCAGTGACCCTTGACCCTTAATTTACTCATCACGCGGCACAGCGATGAGTAAGTATTTTGCTGAATAAATGATGTATGTGCGTGTATCTGTGAGTAACTTTATTTCTCGCGACTTCTCAAAATAATTCACTTAGCTTGTAATTAATTTTGACAAAATGTAACAGGTTGAAAGGTCTAACCAAGTTGTTCAATAAGTGGTGATACCCAGGATCATTTATTTGCAACGTATTTTGAATTTCTTGTATTTTTCGGTTCATTGCTACTGACTACTAAGTCAGTCAATGGGGAATAAATGGTAATTTACAGTTGCAACTCTTTGCTTCAAACCTGTTAACTGGACTCCATTCAAACGTGGCATGAATAAAAAGATGGATAAAAGTTTACATTGTTTGTTCCAATATTTTTAGATATTTGCAAATATTTCGTCCATTCATTGGCAAAATCTCTGGAAACTAAATGTTCTCCAATAGCACCCAGCTGATTGCTTTGAAATCGTATAATACGCTTCCAGACATACCTAGACCTTCGTGTTCAACAGGTGGGGCAACCTTTCGTTTCTGTTTTAAACGATTTTTCTGAGTCTTCCAGTCCTCTGAAATCGTAAGTTGGATTTTTCAAATTGTTCACGTGAAGGTCTTGCTATTATTGTTTTATAATTAACAAGTGATCACATTTAAGAAAAATTGGTAATTTTATTTCTATGTTTTGGGCATTCTCACAATACAATAGGATTAGAGCATATTAGCTTATATCTCACTAATTTTGAATACTAGTATCAAGGTTACTACTAAATACCAGTATTAAAGTACATATGCGGTTCCTTTTTAATTTGTTTAAATGACCTTGAGCGTCCCTTGAAGTTTTTTAACTGACATATTGGCATAAATCTTGGCAATAATAGATTCTGTCACTTTTCATTAGAAAAATACTTGAGAACTGTTTGAGTGAAGACTGGTTTTCACACGAAAGATGATCTGCTTAAAAATGACCTTAAATAAATTTGAAGGTCAAAGGATCATTTCAGTCTGTGCAAGCAAGGACAACTGAGCACATGACGATCGGAATCCCTGTATGTGAGCTGATGTTAGCGGAAGGTTAACTAGCCTTAATTTATATGTTAAGTGTAGTTCCATTTTAGAGATTTAAGACAAAGCAAGCATGAGATACATTTCTTCTAGGAGAATAGTAATTGTTACATGTTTGCACAAAGTGAGGTTTAGAGAAATGATAGCAAAGCCATCATCTACTAACGTGACCAACGATAGCACCTTTTCTGTACTATTTATTGAAACAGAAAGATACTGGTGTGCTTACCTAGGAGGGACGTGGCTGCCTTCCTGTAATTTCTTTCTTCCTTTTTTTTCTTTCTTATGTATAAAACCACTCATAATTTACCACCCAAATACCCCACTTGGAAATTTCACAAAGCCTTTGAAATATATTCCTGTAGTGCCATTATATATCTTTATTACCTTTGCGGCTCAGACAAACACATGCTGTCCCACATGGGTGCATTCAACTGAAAACTCCCCACTTATTATTATGAATGCCTTCATAGTTTCTTTCCAAAAATAATGTTACATTTTGACAATTCCTTCCCATGTCCACACTTGACCCACCCAGAAGGCCACCTTCTGTGTCCCCTATCCTAGCCTAGGGATTTCAGCTAATACGCCCCTGACTTCCACTTATTGCTGAAATTGTCTGTATTTATCATCATCATCATCATCATCATCATCATCATCATCATCATCATCATCATCATCATCATCATCATCATCATCATCATCATCATCATCATCATCATCGTCGTCGTCGTCGTCGTCGTTGTCGTCGTCATAGTCGCCATTGTCATCGCCATCATCGTCCTCATCCTTGTCGTCATAGTCATCATTTCCATCACTGCTACCATTTGTAATTTGAAAAGTGCCCCATGTTTTTTCCAGTTGTACTTAATGTTACCCTGTTTTAACAAACGTTTTTGGTTTTTTAATTTGTTGAGCATTATTTATTAATTGTTTATGTGTGCTTGGCTATGTCAGTTTAGATTCCTCTGTTTTTATACATGTTATATATTTGCATTTTTATTCATCATATACATTCCGTGAAGATGTAAGGCCTCCAGGAAGATAAGTAACATTTCATGGAACCCTGTTCTATAAACTAGAGCCATCTATGTGTCTCTGTGTTATTTCTCCTCAAATGATACCATGATGATGGGAGGGTCCAGCGTCATCGCTAAATGGGGAAAGGAATGAAAATGAAGCAAAATATGCATCTGTAGTGCAGCTATGCTTTTTCTAGGAACCTTGTATTCAATTTCATAGCTCTTCCACTTACAATTTGGTATCTGTGTGACTGCTTATACCAATAAGTATAGGTAGAATAACCGAGAATAAAAGGTCCTAACCTTTAAAAGTAACAACGACTGAGCCTACACCATGTCTAAAGACATTCACCCATCTGCTTGCCTTTCTTGAAAACAAAGTTCCAGGACAACAAACCTACCTGTCAGATGCAGAGATAGTGTTTTTACAATTTCAATGTGTTTATGGAGAAAAAGCGAAGACTGTCAAATGCCCACAATTTAAATCATTAAAAAGAGAGAGAGAGATAAATATGGGGAATCATGACCGACCAGTTCTGCATTGAAGCTTTCCAACCATTACAGACCAACATTTGAGAATTACCAACCAGTAAGGAGGAATAAAGAGAAACAATAAATGAAAAAAAAAAACAAAAAACAAAAAAAAAAAACACACACACAACAAAACAAAAACAAACAAAACAACGAAAAACATGAAATAATGTGAAATGAAATCAACAGTTCACATGTAAGAACTTAGCAGAAATTAATTAAAACTACGGAGTGCTGTATGACGTTCGCACGAATTTAAAATTATACATATATATATATATATATATATATATATATATATATATATATATATATATATATATATATATATATATATATATATATATATGTATATATATATATATATATATATATAAAATATATATAATTTTAGATTTAAATTAAATATATATATATATGTACATATATATATATATATATATATATATATATGTTTTCCATGTCAAGCCAAAACAAAATGAATTGCGTTACAAGCTGACGAAATCTGGCTGTGACAATCGATTAACTTGTCTATGTTTTAATTAAAGTGTGTGTGTCAGCACACACTTTTCTGTTTTTCTAGGAATTTTTTTTTCTTTCTTTCTTTCTTTCTTTCTTTCTTTCTTTCTTTCTTTCTTTCTTTCTTTCTTTCTTTCTTTCTTTCTTTCTTTCTTCTTTCTTTCTTTCTTTCTTTCTTTGTTTCTTTCTTTACAGGCAAATTTGTCCGACATTTCATTTGAAAAGTATAACACGTAGAAACTCCAAACTTGGCACAATTATACTTCCATAGATAAAGTTTGGCCTTTTTATAATGAGAGGTCATGCTTTTCAAAATTATGCAAATGAGGGCTAATTAAAGTTTTAAATCTTCAATATGTTATATAGCTGTGGAGCTGGCTCTGCTATGTGTCTGCCACCCCACCAAACACACATGACCAGTAACAGTGAATGATTGGTATCAAATGGCCAGCGTATTCCAAAGTCCCGGCAAGTGTAACCACATCAAAATAAACCTTACCGTTTCCTCCTGAAGTTTATGTGTATTTTATTACCCCCAATAGATTTCACTCATTATTCACAGCCTTTATCAACATCGTAAGACCTGTGGGACATTTTTACAGGGGTGTCACATCTCAATTAAACTGCAAACAAGCCATAATCCTGGTATATATTTTACAAGATGTGACATCAAAATGACCCTTTGAAAATGTGGCATGCCTTGACTCATTCATGACAGAAGTCTTCATTTACTGTCAGTAAAATTTGTATCAAAGGGATATACTGAGTATTCTTATCTTTTAAATTAGGGGGTTCTGATTTAAAATTTCTGACAATCATAATAGAATATAATATCTGCTCTCGATTTGAGATATTCTGACCTTTTTTATTTGTTTCACACATTGTATTAGCAATGCAAATTTGAAAGAATTAGCAAAGAGCATATCCTTTGGGTTTATCACTGAATGAGTTAATTTTGTCATATAAACATTGGCTGCATTGATTGAATGGCTATGTCTGTTTGGTAATTTAATAATGAGTTAATGTTTTCTTTTTGGACACCAGTCAGTTCAGTGGCTCTTAAAGAAAACATTTTGGGCTACATTATTTATATACAATTACACAGTCCACGAAATGCTCAAGATCCCTGCTCATGCATTCTATCATTAAAGTGTGTGTGTGTCAACACATACTTTTCTTTCTTTCTTTCTTTCTGTCTGTCTGTCTGTCTGTCTGTCTGTCTGTCTTTCTTTCTTTCTTTCTTTCTTTCTTTCTTTCTTTCTTTCTCTCTCTCTGTCTGTCTCTCTCTCTCTGTATCGCTGTCTGTCTGTCTTTCTTTCTTTCTTTCTTTCTTTCTTTCTTTCTTTCTTTCTTTCTTTCTTTCTTTCTTTCTTTTTCTTTCTGACTGAATTTGAAATTTTCAATCTTGAATATCTTCAACAGTATAATAGAGATGTCATTCCAACTTCTACTAGGGGGTTGTTGACCATTGGCATCTAATCACCTAATGAACTAAAAATAAAAGTTGTAGCAATTTAAATTATGTAAAAAAGCACCATTAGAAATTTTAAATCTTGAATAACTTCAAAGCTATAATAGATAGAGATGCCATTCCAACTTCTACTCCTGTTTTATTGAATAGTTGTACATTGCCATACCAATATGCTTTGAAGACACACACACTGATTTGCTATGCAGCAAATCATCTTTCCTAGTTGGAATTGAATTCTAAAGAAATTTAAGCAAACTTCATCTAGTTTTGCCTGTATTTTATACTCTTCCTAAAGAAAATACACATTTGTTTACATTGCTTTGAACAATGTCTAGGTATAATTGCGAAATAACGATATGACAGCAAGATTATAATCTGTAAACTATGATGACACGATGCACATAATGTTGCTTCAAGAGGCGATAGCTATATATTGGCGAAATAAAGCATTCTATTTTTTATTTTTTTTCCCAATGGTGCGTTCCTTCTCTTTCTTTCTTTTCTTTTTTCTTTTTTTGCATTTTTTCATTGGGATTCGATGAGAAACGAGAACATAAACTCGTACTGCAAAATTTGTGTGCATGGGTATAGTATCCCCTTATCATTTGCTGTACACAACAGAAAATTATAGACCACTATCAGTACATATCTAGTATTAGCACTTGATGGTCATCCTCCAGTGATAATGGGAGCTGTAACAAGATTTTTTTCTCGGCACATATATATATATATATATATATATATATATATATATATATATATATATATATATATATATATATATATATTGTATTTGTGTCTTTTTGCCCAGAACCACTTCCTAGTAGTCAATGTCCTATTCCGCAGTTCGAACTCTTTACTCTCCATAAGCTAACCTGTCCCTGTCTAACCTGTATATATATGGAATTACTATTGTCTATATTGCACACGTTCCTCTGTAAAATTTTGACATAGGCTGTATCAGCCCAAATAGATTAAAGGGTATTCAGCGGGTAACTACTCAACATGTTTCGGAGCCTTTTACCCGTACACGTCTCTCTGAGTAGCAGCTCCTTGCCTAAGCTAAATATTCAGCAAAGACAACCCACATAATAATGAATAAATATGAACGTGGCAATTGATGAATTAGCTAAATATGTGAAGTTTTGCTTGTAAATGCAGAGCTTCACATCAAAGAAGAAAACCTGTCAAACAAACCATAATTACCAAATTTTCATAGTACAGGTTCAGATAAGAACAATTTGACTTACCCCTGAACCAAAATGTACCCTTTCTAGCTGGACAGCTTTTCCTAGTTAAACCATCCGCCAATGTTTAACTGAAGTGGAAACAAGCTGGGGCATTATATTCAGTCCCAGTGATTGTAAAATAAACAGTTGCAGCTAGACCACCTGTACAAACCAGAGAAAATCCTAACAAGGACTGCAACAATGTACATCCTGTACCAGAGATGTAAAACAAACTCCATGATGACACCTACTCCTCAAACAATTAAGCTCTATTTAACTGCCAACCCTGAGTCAATGTGTCAACTTAATGTGTCAGGTTTGTGACACTTGAGAAAATACTGTCAATTTTGAGTATTTTTTTTAAAAGTGAGTAAATGTGCATTTAGGCATGTCAGAAAAGAATGGAAGTCATTATTATTTATGCCAAAAACATGCTATCAAATCAATTTTTCTTAACAAGATTTTAAGTACAATTAGGCAAAATATATATATATATATATATACCCATATACAACCATAACCATTATATAACCTAAACATATATATATATATATATATATATATATATATATATATATATATATATATATATATATATATATATATATATACCGAGACCATGGCCTACTTCTGCTAAACTATATATACAGTTCACACGAGTGCAGACACACAAACACACATAAACACACACATACACACACACACACACACACACATATATATATATATATATATATATATATATTGTGTCAGGTATAAGGCTCTTGATTGTGTTTAGTTGCAGAGCTGAATTCTGGATTTTGATGCACCATTACTTCGTCCTGACCAAAGATGTAAGCTAGTCTGTAACTCTGAATATGGTCGATTATGTCAATTATTTGTGTAACAACTGCACATGCAGGGATATCATGCGGCCATCCTGGACACGTTGAACATGCCACTGCCTCAGGCTCTTCACATCTGTACAAGGACAGAGTAAAGTATACCTGTGGTATTGGGTACCAAATTGAAAGTGGCTATGAAGAGCGCACATGTCAAGTAAGACATGAATATAACGTGAGTGACGTTCAGGGTGTGCAGAGCTCCTGAAGGGCGAGTCAAGCAAGTTCGTTTACTTAAAACCAATAAGTCACCTTTTCACCCAGGGTCATCTCTTTATTATTGATATATCTATACTTAAATTTTATACAAGATAAACTATAAGGCAGTCAGGACACCCCATCAATGTCCCTCATATAAACCTTGCCATCTGAGGACAGTCCAGGGTAACAAACAACAGCGCCTCAAAGCATAGACATGCTCAGTCTGGATTTTGAAATTTGTTGACTATACGAAACTGGTAGCTCATATCCTTCCTATATGGAACCCTTAATATGTCTAGCTCTTTTGCAATCTGGAGAGGGGAATTGATTATATACCCTTTTCGGCCTTCAGCAAAATTATTTCTGTCCACGATCAAGCACAACAATTCAAAACGCTAAAGAGAAACGCTACCTATGTGCATTTGATTGGCATATGCTAATAAGAGATTGAAGCTGGAGAAAGGGGCCAGCAAAATAAATAAATAAATAAATTAATAAATAAATAAAAAAATAAATAAATAAATGAATGAATGAATGAATGAATGAATGAATGAATGAATGAATGAATGAATGAATGAATGAATGAATAAATAAATAAATAAATAAATAAATAAATTAATAAATAAATAAATAAATAAATAAATAAATAAATAAATAAATAAATACAATGACCACATCAGGACTGGCAAAATTATTGTGCCAATCATTCCCTTTTACAAAATAAAATGGACTGTTTTTAGACCGTTAAAACATGCTCATGCTAACATACTAAAATTTAACTTTAAGTTATTGTTATGGGACATCATTATTATAAAGTTGACCTCTGGAGTCACGGTTAACGTAGTGGTAGATGGTGTTTCGGCCAGGAGTTGACAAGGAGAAGGCACGATAGGCATGTCTTTGGCATATATCAAAGCGGGATGGGGTCCTCATGAAACGTGACTTCGGCTGGCTTCGGAAGATGCAAAGTTTGTCAAGATTTTGCACACTTTACGTTGTTGATTACGAGAGGCAAAAGCATAGTTGTTGACACTAACATTATTACGATGACTGCCCTGCTGGGTAATGATAGTTTTCTACACACACATTCGGAAAATATCATTAGCAGCATTAAATAGTCTCGGCTCAGAGTATGAAGAACCCCAGTGTTACTTGCCATATGAGGATAGATGACTTTGGTCATGTGCCATATAAGGAAGAGCATCAATGCAAGGATTGGGTATAGTTCAGAGGAAATTACAGTTGCACAGCGGTTTTGTATCAGGGTCATGCTGGAACAAGCTTCGGACAAATGTATATATTATATCGAATCCGGATGTTTACGAAACACAGTGCAACTGCCCCATTCCAAATGCACAATCCTACTGCATCACAACCGGGAGCGGAGTTTCCCTGTACAACCTTGACCATATTACTGATAGCATCGGGGTTACTTTAAGCTGAAATGGCCATGACCCAGGGAAATCAGCCTACTATATCCTTTCTGGCCAAATAAAGCAAAAAGTATTCATGCAAACATATGCAAAGTATAAATTTTTGAAGAGGCTATAACCAGCAGATTGTGAATACACAGACACCATGACCATTTTGTGCTAAGTGCTGTATAAACAACCCTACTTTTTATTTTGAATTGCATTGAAACATGGTTATACAAATGTGGAAATAAGTTCTTACTGGTTTAACCAAACTTTAATCTGTTTTCACTGGGTTACATCCAACACACATCGCTATAAAGGTTTCTCAATTTTTTTTTTTTTTTTTTTTTTTTTTTTTTTTTTTTTTTTTAACTACGATGTTTGTATTGGATTATCGAGAGTTAAACCTTAAGAGCTCATTTTGTCTGGTGTGAGGAACTTTGATGCCCCATTACTGCAAAAAAGAAAAAAAACAAACAAACATAGCGTTAAAAAGTCAACCAGACAATTTTGTAGCCACATATGGGGCCAGTAACTCTGTACAAACAATTTGCAGTTTAAGTAAACGATTAAGTAGTTATTTCCACATTTGTATGCCCAGGTTACATTGCGTCTGGAGACCAAAGAAATCGCTGTTTATACAATAATTTATATCAAAGCATCATGACTGTAAGTTGTTTATAATCTTCAAATCATGATCTTTCAAAAAATATATACTTTACAAATGTTTACATGAATCAGTTTTACTTTACTTGACCGGGAAGGGTAAAGTAGGCTGATTTTACTAGGACAAGGCCTTTTCACCTTAATAGCTGCATTGGAGTGTTTTAATTCAGTGCATTTGTTTTCAACACATCTTGCTACGTTCAATTGAAAAACGAACAAAAACAAAAACAAAACAAAAAACAATAAAAAAAAAAAAAAAAACGAAAGAAAAAAGTCCATGTGTGTCGTATTTTTGCTAGATAATAATGGCTGTACAGTGATTTTACCCAGAAAAAGCATTGTTATTTAAAAAGTAATGTGTGTGTGTGTGTGTGTGTGAGTGTGTGTGTGTGTGTGTGTGAGTGTGTGTGTGTGTGTGTGTGTGTGTGAGTGTGTGAGTTAATTAGCATCTTTCTGACGAGTTGTGGAATGGACCTATCCAGTGCATTCAATTGGGAGAGAGTAGTCTGCAAATTCTGTATATCGATGCATTATAACTTTTTCATATATGGTCGATCTATAACTGATTTTGGTTTACTCACATGTCATTTGTACCACCTTTATATGCAGGGATTACATGCGGTCACCCTGGACACGTGACACATGCCACCGTCTCTGGCTCATATCTGTACGAAGATAATGTGACATATACGTGTGTACCTGGATATGAAATTCACAGTGGCGATGCACAACGCACTTGTATATCTTCGAAGCACTGGAGTGGACAACAACCAACGTGTAAAAGTATGTTAACAATGAATGGAGTTATAGCGCTGTCTGTTGATATTTTTGTTTTGGAAAGTCAATGTACAGTGCTGCCAGAAAGTTTTGCTCCAAAACTCTCGGGGGTCACCAGTGGAGCCAATTATATGTTCCACTTTTCAAAGTGAAATAAAATATAAAATTCTAACACCATAACCATCTCAGGGCCAAAGGGGGACACTGGTAGGTGCAAACACACACCGAGTAACTAACATCAAACTTCCTAACACTAATCTATGCAGGAGTCCCTTGTATAATATGTACCCAAGGAGGACCACGCGCAGGGGTCACCAGAGGAGGTGGTGCAAGAGTTTCTGGCGGCACTGTGAGCGAGAAAAAAAAAAGAAAAAAAAAAAAAAAAGAGAGAAACCAAGAAAAAGGACATATATATATGTATATATATATATATATACACATATATGTGTGTGTGTGTGTGTGTGTGTGTGTGTGTGTGTGTGTGTGTGTATGTATGCAAGTATGGATGGCTGGAAGAAAGAATGTGTGTTTACGTGCGAGCGTGCGTGCGTGATTTACCATCCAGTCTCCATTGGCTTTCGTGTGATTGATTGATCTATACACTGCTATCGTCACATTCATCACTTACATGAATTTTGCATATGTTTACATGAATACATTTTACTGGAGAGCCACCAGATCAGTCTTTGTGTCGCATTAGACAATTGAGAGGAAATAAGTATGTTTATAATATAATAATATCACTGAGATTTAACAATTTTTGTCAGGGTGAAACATCATGGTAGAATTGATTAATACAGCCTTGCAATCGTATGCTTCCTTTCAATGATTTTTCAAGGATTTAATTTTTTTTCGAGTTTGATGTTATTCCATGATGTCATGTATCAAAAGACAATTAACAACTGCAAATAGTTTAGTTTCTGAACCCACACAGCATCGATTCAAATTTTGCGCCGATTCCACCATTACATACAACTGACATATGTGTAATGTATGAAGTCAAATGTGTAACTTGCAGCAACTCCTACTTTGAGACTCGTGCTTTTGTGCTATCTTGGACTGTACAGCTTCCCATAAAAACACCGACAGAGCCAAGTGCTTTAACCACACATGCCATACGATAATAAGTCAAATAAAACAGAGATTATCATTTTAAGAGCACCAATTTCAAGCCTGCTTTGGTTTTCCCTTTATTTAATTGTACTCCCATTAATACCACTGCCTTATTTTGACCACATTTTAAGTCCCTTAGGTGGACTTAATGCAGGGATTTCACTGTCTCTCTCTTTCTCTCTCTCCTCTCTCTCTCTCTCTCTCTCTCTCTCTCTCTCTCTCTATATATATATATATATATACATATATATATGTGTGTGTGTGTGTGTGCGTGTGTGTGTGTGAGAGAGAGAGAGAGAGAGACAGACAGACAGACAGATAGAGAGAAAGAGAGAAGGAGAGAGAGAGAGGAGAGAGAGAGAGAGAGAGAGAGAGAGAGAGAGAGAGAGAGAGAGAGAGAGAGAGAGAGAGAGAGAGAGAGAGAGAGAGAGAGAGAGAGAAGACGCTGGCGTAGTTGTAATGATTTGTGGCTAGCTTTGTCGGCTTTGGTCAATTTTTCTAAAGAGTAAAATGGAGTGGCCAACAAAAGGTTTAGATACCGCTGTGTTTAACTTACAGGAGCCGGTGTATAGCCTTATTTGTGTACTCATCTGAACAAGGGTCATTTTGTACTGACTGTTCAATTTTAATCTAATTCTGCGTTTGCAAAATTCATTAGGATGATTCTAAATTTATTTTGAATCTGACAGCACGAATGTTCTGTCCGTGAGAGAAAAAATATTGTCTTGGAAGTATGAAAACTCGCTTAATACCACCCATATGAATTCTCATGCCTGGGATGCTAAGACTCCATATGTACGGGTACGGATTACGTGCACTGATACTACTAAAATTTCCCAATTTGAAATTACCTTTTCCTGCAAATCAGACCAAGTTCCATGTTAGTACGCTTGGTCTTCCCTTCTTTGACAGGATTTTATTCACAGTAATGGAAACAAAACTATATTAGGCCCCTTCTACTACACTGACACACCAATGAGGAAGTCCATCATTATCGTCTAGAGCAGTATCAACATCTGGTCCAGAGTGTACTGAAGCCTATTACCATAGAAAGCGTACTAAGCCTATTAGAAAATTAGCCACTTTTCCAACGCTAAAAAACTGACCTTGTGGAAAAAGACTCCATCTGAGAAAACAAAACACGCAGTTTGGGTCTGCTTTGGATACCGGAAATACCTGGAATGTGACCATGCAGAAACGATTACGGTTCCACATACAGATATGGGAACAATTTTTTACTGGACCCTGTAGCGATGAAAATCGTAACCGTGCCAAAATTGGATGAAAATTCCGTTGAAATAACAACAAATATGACATAATTTGGTGTTACACCTCAGGTATGTCAAGATTAAACTCACACAGGTTTGTTCTTAAGTGCAAGTTGAATGAAGCATGCAAATAGCAAATCTGGAGATTCTTTATTGAAAAGGAAATGTCCTTTGAACTTCTCTCCACAAACTTTGAGTTCTCATATCGGATTATCGAATGGCCGATCCTGTCGCCTTTTCTGGCATATATCATGAACCCATCACTTGTGCTTTCGTGTTTGTCTTTTTTGCCATTTTTTACATCACATACGGGGACATAATGATGATGTGCTCTTGGGTGCTCTGCCGAGAAAGACAAATTGCTGGACCGGAAACCGCATATATGCAGTCAGAACATTTGCATACCTGTACGGCATGCCCGTGTGCACGTGCTGTACTCGTATCCATTTGCGTACGTATGGAGTCCTAGCTTCATACTTGGTTACCACGTTTGCAGTTGGGAACGAGTTGCTTCAATGTTTTGCATCAAATCACACAGGCGTCTGGCCAATTCACTGAAATTGTTTGATGTGAGTGAATAAGTCAAAGTAGCCTGTATGCATTGCAAACCTCGGACAATGAAATCTTAAATTAGGACTACTTCCATAAAGAAATTTCCATGCCAAGACCCCAAATTACAGCTTCGTTTTTATTTATTTAATATTGAATCATCTTCAGTGTGAAACCGCTCTCATATTTCAGCCATGTTTCCAGTTACATGGGTGGTTTTAAAAGAAGAGTTGCTGATGTATTTTTGTGATTTATTAAGTCTGCGGGTTTCTTTCAAAATTCTCAAGTTACTACATTTTGATCTGGACAGAACCGATCACTTTCTTAATATGCTATGTATGGTAGCATTGCAGCCATTAATTTAAAACATGCTAAAATTTATATTCTATGAAAATACCAAAATTCAGAAAAAATCAAAAAGAAGTCCACCAGCAAAAGTGAGAGAACATATCAAAGCACAACTCTCTTAAACATTCCAGGGTGATCGAAAGAAAAAAATTCTGAGCCAGCCTTTGCTTTCAGTTTTACGTGTTTTTCTTTGTATGGCTCTGACTGCTGGAAATTGTATGAATTATTACCGTATTCATAATTTTCAAGTTTTTTATCACCTAGAAATTAAAATCATGCGTCGTTTTATTGGGATAAATGTTGTAATTTTGTCCAGAGTATCACAGTTGATAATTTTGTCAAAATATAACAGACTTTTAACGTGTTATCGTCCTGCTTTTCGACAGAACCAAACAGATGCTCAAGTAACCCATGTCAAAATGGCGGCGTCTGCCTAGATAAGATCTTATCATACAGCTGTCAGTGTCGATCGGGTTACACTGGAACCAGGTGTGGAGCAGGTAAACATCTTCCAAACATATTTCGTAACACGCATTTGCTGCTTCTTTATTGTTATAAAACGGCTTCTGCAAACTGCGTTTTAGTACATATCTATTGCCGTTCCTGTATTTTTTTACTGAACCCGTTTATTATCATGTCATTGCACAAATATGCTAGTTAACCTATTTGTATTTGTACTATGAAAGTGAAGGGATAATCTGCATTAAACTTCATCTTTTGCTGATTATATAACACAAATAGAAACTCTTGACCATTCATGCATTGTGTGCTCTAACAACAAAGCCCTGGTGAACATTCCACACAGAAATAGGGAGAAACATACATAAATAAGCAAATAAATGAACAAACAAATAAAAAAGTCACGTAAAATAGTGATCTAAAGAAAAACCGACTGAATTCGAACTTAGCCAGATTGTGTACACTCCTTTGTTAATTATTTTTGTTACAAAAGAAAAGAGCATGGTGTACTCTCTGTAAGAGATAAGCAAAATTCATACCAGAAAACAGAAAACAAACAGATCAAAGGCGAGAAATTGGACAAACAGAAATAACTGATTGTCTCTTTTCTTCTTCTGCCACTCATAGAGTCGTTTTCTGTGGTCAGGCAACGGATCCACCACAGACTCTCTCACAGCTGTGATGAGCCCCTGGCCCTGGATATAACCCCCTACAACCATCGCTTGTAGCCCCCCCCCCCCCCCCCCCCGAGAAGGGGGAACCGTCACACATAATTCCAAGGGGTTTGCAATGGAGTGTCTCATCTTTTCTAGAACTTTCAACCAGATTTACGCAACATATCATCAGAATGCACCTTGGGTTCGTCTGTGGGAGATTTCTTCAAATGGCGATGCTTCAATCAATTTTTGGACTTTTGTTATGATTTGGGAACCATTTCATATTTTTCCTCCCGGAGGGGTCATTCTGGTTATTTTTCTAAAATTTTCCTAAAATTCCTTCAACATTACGGGGGCCACCTCAAGGTACCCCTAAACCTTAATTTATTGTAATTGTTGCCAAAGCATTTTCTTGTCTATTTTGTTACTCTTTTTTTGGATGTCTTCGCATTTTTTACTCAGATTGTTTTGACACCAGATGGAAATGTAGCGGGGGGGGGGGGGGAGGTGTTTAACAAATGGTGATAAATAGGTGGTGATAATCTAGATACCTCATTTATTATGCCCCCAGAATTGCATATAGATTTTCGTTTAATCGTCCGTCCGTTCATCCGTCCGACATGAAAATTGTCAAATTTCTGTTGCGCGTATCTCCCAAAGTATTAGAGGTATAACCATGAAACTTTGTGGGCACATCTATCAATATATGAAGACATGTACCTTTTTCCCTATATATATATATAATATATATATATATATATATATATATATATATATATATATATATATATATATATATATATATATATATATATATATATATATATATATATATATATATATATATATATATATATATATATATATATATATATATATATATATATATATATATCCCCATGATTGGCTGTGGCCTCGTGTGTAGGTTTTTCAGCTAGTTACGTTGTAGCATACAGCTCAAGAACTCGCAGGCTGAACAATTAACAGAACTGATGATCCCTACCAGTAGTATTTGCAATCTGTTTCAGTTTCCACGTTCTCATAGGTGTTTGAAACCAAAATTAAGAAAAAAAAAAGGTTTTAAGGTGACCCTTGAAACCTACAATGTTGATGTTTAGTTATAGACACAACAGAGAACTGGTTTCTCTGTGGAAAACGGACAAACTACTGCACAAACGGAAGTAGCAGAACCACATCTTCAGTAAAGTTTAGAACCAAGACATCCATTCCGACCACCCACAAACACCGAAAAAGAACAATGCAATAGACTAGTTCATAGGACGCAGGTTTTTCCTGTTCATCTCGGGAAGCGCATCCTGCTTTGCTTACATTTTGTGCTGGACCACGCTAGCCAGATTACACGTCGAAGGATCAGAAAGTAAAACACAGAATGTGCGTGGATGTAATGAATAACTAAACTGTCAGCAAACTGAAAATGCACATTTCAGCACTCATGTAACATTTAAGTAAAAGATTTGCACTGTTGAACACAATCCATGTTGCAATCACCAGCGTTAGCTGTGGTATCCGTTGTAAGCAAGAAGACGTGGGCCTGACTTGGCCACCTGCTGATTGGACAATGAG
>OZ026623.1:9942978-9964617 GCA_964020975.1 Hermodice carunculata | reverse complement strand
TTCTTTTTCTTTCTGTCTTTCTTTCTTTCTTTCTTTCTTTCTTCCTTTCTTTCTTTCTTTCTTTCTTTCTTTCTTTCTTTCTTTCTTTCTTTCTTCTTCTCTCTCTCTCTCTCTCTCTCTCTCTCTCTCTCTCTCTCTCTCTCTCTCTCTCTCTCTCTCTCTCTTTCTTTCTTTCTTCCTTACATGCAAATTTGTCCGACATTTTATTGAAAAAGTATTACTCATAGAAACTGTATAAACAACCCTATCTTTTGTCTTGAATTTCATGAAACATGTTATACAAATGTGGAAATAACTTCTTACTGGTTTATCCGAATTTTAATCTGTTTTCACTGGGTTACTTCTAAAATATATGGCTATAAAGGGGTTTCATTTTATTTAACACGGTGTTTGTACTGGGATTATCGAGAGTTTAACCTAATGAACCCATTTTGTCTGGTGGGAGGAACTTTGAGGCCCTTTCACTGAAAAAAAAAAAAAAAAAAAAAAAAAAAAAAAGAACCCCCCCCCCCCCCACAACCGGACAATCTTATAGCCAGTAGCTCTGTGCAAACAATTTGCAGTTTGAGTAAACCATTGAGTAGATATTTGGCCAGAAAGGGGATAGTAGGCTGATTTTACCGGGGCAAGGCCTTTTCACCTTAATTGTTGCATTGGAGGGCCTTTAATTCAGTGCATTTCTTTGCTACACATCTGGTCACTTTCAATAAAAAAAAAAAGAAAAAAGAAAGATAGTCCGTGTGTGTCGTATTTTTAATGTGTGTGTGTGTGTGTGTGTGAATTAGGATCATCATAACGAGTTGTGGAGTGGACCCATCAAGTGGATTTAAATGGGACAGCGAAGTCTTCAAATTCTGTATATCAATGCATAATTACTTTTTCATATATGGTCGATCTATGACTGATTTTGGTTTGGTCACATGCCATTTTTCACCATTTTTATATGCAGGGATCACATGCGGTCACCCTGGACACATTCCACATGCCACTGTCTGTGGAGCATATCTGTATGAGGATAATGTGACATATACGTGTGTACCTGGGTATGAAATTCAAAGTGGCAATGCACAACGTACTTGTCAATCTTCGAAACGGTGGAGTGGAAAACAACCAACGTGTGAAAGTATGTGAACAATATAATGAGTTATAGGACTCTCTGTCGATATGTTTTGTTTTGCAAAGTCAATGGAAGTGAGAGAAAAAAAAGGAAAAAAAAAAAAAAAAAAAAAAAAAAGAAAAAAAATAGTGAGAACCGTTCTCTCTCACAATAAATAACAGGTTATCACGAGACTAATCTTCTCAAAACCAGCAGTTTGTAGACTAAGGTTAAAACGAGCCCATACCGAAAGCGACGAAACCCTATTGTGTTTCCGCGACTTGCCCTTTGCATATATATATATATATATATATATATATATATATATATATATATATATATATATATATATATATATATATATATATATATATATATATATATATATATACATATATATATATATTATTTGTATATGTCTATGTAAGTATGCATGGGTGGAAGAAAGAACGTGTCCTTGCGTGCGTTCATGCGTGATTTACATGTAGCATCAAATTTTCATTGGCTTTCGTGTGATTGATTAATCGATACACCATCGTCACATTCGTCACTTACATGAATTTTGCATATGTTTATATAAATACTTTTCACTGGAGAGTCTCCAGATTAGTCTTTGTGTACTATATGGCAATCCAGAGAACATAAATATGTTTATAATATAATAATATCACTCAGATTAACAAATTTTTGTCATGGTGTAACGTCATGATAGAATTGATTAATACAGCCTTGCAATCGCATGCTTCCTTTCCATGATTTGTCCAGGATTTTAATTTTTACAAGTTTGATGTCACACGATGATGTCATGTATCAAAAGGCAAGTGACAACTGCGAATAGTTTAGTTTCTGAACCCACACAGCATCGATTCAAATTTTGGGCCGATTTCACCATTACTAACAACTGACATATGTGTAATGGGTGAAGTGAAATTGGTAACTTGCAACATATACTCCTTTGAGACTCATGCTTTTGGTCTTTCTTGGACTGTAAAGCTTCCCATAAAAACACCGACAGAGGCAAGTGCTTTAGCCACATATGCCATACAATAATGAGACAAATGAAACAGAGCTTATCATTTTTCCAGTGTATCTGAAACGTTACTGTCATCAACCAAAACGTGCGGTACTGGACAGCATCAAGCCAAATTATATAAAGTACAATATGACTAGCTTTCACTGTGAATATATATAATAGAATATCCAATTAAGACCACCTCCATAAAGAGACAATTTCTATGCTAAGAGCACCAATTTACAAGCCTGTTTTGGTTTATCCTTAATTTAATTGTAATCCCATTAAGACCACCCCCCCTATTTTGACCACAGTTTAAGTCCCTTAGGTGGTCTTAATGGAGGAATTCCACTATATACATATATATATATATGCGTGCGTGTGTGTGTGTGTGTGTGTGTGTGTGTGTGTGTGTGTGTGCGTATGTATGTGTGTAATGGACCGTCAAAACATTTTAAAATATTGAAAGTAAGGGAAGACGCTGGCGTAGTTGTAATGGTTTCAACTTTGTCGGCTTTGATCGATTTTTGTAAAGAGTGAAATGGAGTGTCCAACAAAAGATCCCGCTGTGTTTACCTTACAGGAGCCGGTGTATAGCCTTGTCTGTTTACTCATCTGAACAAGGGTCATTTTTTACTGACGGTTCCATTTTAATCTAATTCTGCGTTTGCAAAATCCATCAGGATGATTCTAAATTTATTTTAAATTTGACAGCATGAATGTTCTGTCCATGAGAGGAAAAAAAATGTCGTCTTGGAAGTATGAAAACTCGCTTAAGGCCACCCATATAAACTCTTATGCCTGGGATGCTAAGACTCCATATATACGGGTACGGATACGTGCACTGATACTACTAAAATTTCCCAATTTGATATTACCTTTTCCTGCAAAACAGACCAAGTTCCATGTTACTACGCTTGGTCTGCCCTTCTTTGACAGGATTTTATTCATAGTAAGGGAAACAAAACTATATTAAGCCCCTTGTACTACACTGACGCACCAATGAGGAAGTCCATCATTATCATCTAGAGCAGTATCAACATCTGGTCCACAGTGTACTGAAGCCTATTACCATAGAAAGCGTACTAAGCCAATTGGAAACTGAGCCACTTTTCCAACTCTAAACAACTAACCTTGTAGAAAAAGACTCCAGCGGAGACAACAAATTACGCAGTTTCGATCTGCTTTGGATACCGAAAATACCTGTAATGTAGCCATGCGGAAATGGTTACGGTTCCACATTCAGATTTGGGCACATTTTCTTTACTGGACCCTGTAGCGATGAAAATCGTAACCATGCCAAAGTTGAATGAAAATTCCCTTGAAATAACGACAAATATGACATAATTTGGTGTTACATCTCAGATATGTCAAGATTAAACTCACGCAGGTTTGGTCTTAAATGCAAGTTGAGCGAAACATGCAAATACCAAATCTGGAGATTCTTCTTCATTGAAAAGGAAACGTCCTTTGAACTTCTCTCCACCCACTTCGAGCTCTTGTATCAGACTATCGAATGGCCGATCATGTTGCCTTTTCTGGCATATATCATGAACCCATCACTTGTGCTTTCGTTTTTGTGTCTTTTTCCATTTTTTACATTACATATGGAGACATAATGATGATGTGCTCTTCGGTGCTCTGCCGAGAAAGACAAATTGCCGGACCGGAAACCGTATAAATGCAGTCAGAACATTTGCATACCTGTATGGCATGCCCGTGTGCACGTGCCGTACTCGTATCCAGTTGCGTACGTATGGAGTCCTGGCTTCATACTTGGTTACCACTTGGTTGCATCAAATCACACATACGTCTGTCCAATTCACTGAAATTGTTTGATGTGAGTGAATGAGTCAAAGGAGCCTCTATGCATGCAAACATCGGACACTGAAATCTTAAATAAGGACTACTTCCATAAAGAAATTTCCATGCCAAGACCCAAAATTATAGCTTCGTTTTTATTTATTTATAATTGAATCATCTTCAGTGTGAAAACCACTCTCATATTTAAGTCATGTTTCCAATTACATGGGTGTTTTTTAAAGAAGAGTTTCTGCTGTATTTTTGTGATTTATTAAGTTTGCAGGTTTCTTTCAAAATTCTCAAGTTACTACATTTTGATCTGGACAGAACCAATCACTTTCTTAATATGCTATGTGTGGTAACATTGCAGCCATTGATTTAAAACATGCTAAAATTTATATTCTACGAAAATACCAATATCTCCAGAAAAATGAAAAAGAAGGCCACCAGCAAAACTGAAAGAACATACCAAAGCACAACTCTCTTAAACATTCCAGGGTGATAGAAAGAAAAATTCTTAGCCAGCCTTTGCTTTCAATTTTACGTCTTTTTCTTTGTATAGCTCTGACAGCTGGAAATTGTATGCATTATTACCGTATTCATAATTTTCAAGTTTTTTTATCACATAGAAATCAAAATCATGCGTCGTTTTATTAGGATAAATGTTGTATTTTTGTCCAGAGTATCACAGTTGATAATTTTATCAAAATATAACAGACTTTTAACGTGTTATCGTCCTGCTTTTTGACAGAACCAGACAGATGCTCAAGTAACCCATGTCAAAATGGCGGCGTCTGCCTAGATAAGATCTTATCATACAGCTGTCAGTGTCTATTGGGTTACACTGGAACCAGGTGTGGAGCAGGTAAACATCTTCCAAACATATTTTGTAACACGCATTTGCTGCTTCTTTATTGTTATAAAACGGCTTCTGCAAACTGCTCCTTATACAGTGTTTTAGTACACATCTATTGCCGTTCCTGTATTTTTTTAACGAAACCGTTTATTATCATGTCATTGCACAAATATGCTAGTTAACCTATTTGTATTTGTACTATCAAAGTGATGGGATAATCTGCATTAAACTTCATCTTTTGCCGATTATGTGACATAAATGGAAACTCTTGACCATTCATGCATTGTGTGCTCTAACAACAAAGCCCTGGTGAACATTCCACAGAGAAATAGGGAGAATCATACATAAATAAGCAAATAAATGAACAAACAAATAAAAAAGTCACGTAAAATAGTGATCTAAAGAAAAACCGACTGAATTCGAACTTAGATTGTGTACACTCCTATGTTAATTATTTGGGTTACAAAAGAAAAGAGCATGGTGTACTCTCTGTAAGAGATAAGCAAAATTCTACCAGAAAACAGAAAAAAAAAAACAGATCAAAGGCGAGAAATTGGACAAACAGAAATAAGTGATTGTCTCTTTTCTTCTTCTGCCACTCATAGAGGCGTTTTCTGTGGTCAGGCAACGGATCCAGCACAGACTCTATCATAGCTGTGGTGAGCCCCTGGCCCTTATATAACCCCCGACACCCATCGCTTGTAGCCCCCCCCCCCCCCCAGGAGAAGGGGGAACCGTCACACATAATTCCAAGGGGTTTACAATGGAGTGTCTCATCTTTTCTAGAACTTTCAACCAGATTCACTCAACATGTCATCAGAATGCACCTTGGGTTCGTCTGTACGAGATTTGTTCAAATGGCGATGCTTCAATCAATTTTTGGACTTTTGTTATGATTTGGGAACCATTTCATTTTTTCCCCCCGGAGGGGGTCATTCTGGGTATATTTCTAAAATTTCTTAAAATTCCTTCAACATTACCGGGGCCACCTCAAGGTACCCCTAAACCTTAGTTTATCGCATTTGGTGCCAAAGCATTTTCTTTTTTATTTTGTTACTCTTTTTTTGGATGTCTTCGCATTTTTGACTCAGATTGTTTTGACACCAGATGGAAATGTGGCGGGGGGGGGGTGTTTAACGAATGGTGATAAATAGGTGGTGATAATCTAGATACCTCATTTATTATGCCCCCGCCAGAATTGCATATAGATTTTCGTTTAATCGTCCGTCCGTTCATCCGTCCGACATGAAAATTGTCACATTTCTGTTGCGCGTATCTCCAAAGGTGTTAGAGGTACAACCATGAAACTTTTGTTTAATCTTCCGCCCGTTCATCCGTCCGACATGAAAATTGTCACATTTCTGCTGCGCGTATCTCCAAAGGTATTAGAGGTATAACCATGAAACTTTGTGGGCACATCTATCAATATATGAAGACATGTACTTTTTTCCATATATATATATATATATATATATATATATATATATATATATATATATATATATATATATATATATATATATATATATATATATATATATATATATATCCCCATGATTGGCTGTGGCCTCGTGTCTAGGTTTTTCAGTTAGTTACGTTGTAGCATACAGCTCAAGAACTCGCAGGCTGAACAATTAACAGAACTGATGATCCCTACCAGTAGTATTTGCAATTTGATTCGGTTTTCACGTTCTCATAGATGTTTGAAACCAAAATTAAGAAAAAAAAGGTTTTAAGGTGATCCTTTAAACCTACACTGTTGATGTTTAGTTATAGACACAACAGAGAACTGGTTTCTCTGTGGAAAACGGACAAACTACTGTACCAACGGAACTAGCAGAACCCCATCTTTAGTAAAGTTTTGAACCAAGATATCCATTCCAACCACCCACAAACACCGAAAAAGCACAATGCAATAGACTAGTTCATAGGACGCAGGTTTTTCCTGTTCACCTCGGGAAGCGCATCCTGCTTTGTTTACATTTTGTGCTGGACCACGCTAGCCAGATTACACGTCGAAGGATCAGAAAGTAAAACACAGAATGTGCGTGGATTTAATGAATAACTAAACTGTCAGCAAACTGAAAATGCACATTTCAGCACTCATGTAACATTTTAAGTAAAAGATTTGCACTGTTCAACACAATCCATTTTGCAATCACCAGCGTTAGCTGTGGTATCCGTTGTAAGCAAGAAGACGTGGGCCTGACTTGGCCACCTGTTGATTGGACAATGAGCCAACAATGGCATGCACTAATTAATCAATTACGGCCTGAAAAGGTTTGGTACAACTCGTAATCAACAGGTCTATTAATGCATAAGATGTGGTTCCTTTTGTAGATCAGAACGAATGTTTGGGTGAGCCATGTAAAAATGGCGGCACATGCCTGAACACGGTTGGGTCATATAAGTGTCAATGCATGGAGGGTTACAGAGGAAACTTATGCGATGAAGGTGCGTCGAGTTTGTATAGCGCGTCTGTTCCACTAAGTTTTCGTTCTTTATAATTACTTAAACGCAACTTATTACTCGCTTTGACCAATGGAAAAGTATTGGCTATATTTTTTAGCTCAGTCGGTCAAAGCACCTATTTTCCTGCCTTGTAAGAATGAGCAGCAGGAGCTCCTGCTTTGCATACTGTCGCCAAACAATGGAAACATGGCTTTCCATGATATACACGAGAAGTGTTTTGTTCGCCTCCATAATACAAATGTATAAATCTAGCTGCCCTGCTGCCCCAAATATCGCTCAGCATGCGCAGAACACTCCAATTTAAATGTGTCCTGAAAGAAGGAATTCCATGAATGTACCGCGACTCTGCATATCTCAGACATTGGCCCCAGAAGTGCGATGAATAGAAAACATGCGAGGAATTTTAAAAGAAAGGCCTTTTTGTCATAATTGCATCGTGTTATATTCCAATATTTATAATGTAACTGTTTAATAATCATATGTAAGGCAATAAACTTATTATCTTATGAATTAAATGCAAGTCTGCAGGTTTTACACAGTGGCCCCAGAAGTGCGCAGAATTATACATATTGTGAGGAATTTCAACAGGAAAGGAATGTTTGTCACAATCGCATAGTGTTATATTCCAATATTTAAAAATGTAACTGTTTAATCATCATATGTAAGGCAATTAACTTATTATCTTCAGATGAAATGAGAACACAAAGGCAAATAAATAAATAAATAGATAAATAAATAAATAAATAAATAAATAAATAAATAAATAAATAAATAAATAAATAAATAAAAAAATAAACAAATAAACAAACAAACAAACAAAAAATATTTTGATCGTTTGTTTGTAAATTAATTAAAATAAAACAGAAAACGATTCCATTAAAATTTGTACCTTGGAGGCTATAGAAAAAGAATACTGATATCAAACTTGGGATCCAGCTTATCGTATCTACAAAAAGTGTACCAGGCGCTACATGTTAAATGATCATCATTATCATTATAATGGTGCTGATCTGTTTGGTCTGCTTTGAAATCACTCTGAAGTGGTTACAATAACAATGTTACCAGTGTAACCCTATTAGATCTAGTAGATATGCTTCAGGGTTATCATCATCATCATCATCATCATCATCATTATTATTATCATTATTATTATTATTATTATTATTATTATTATTATTATTATTATTATTATTATTATTATTATTATTATTATTATTATTATTATTAGACCGACTTGCATTGCTTTATAAAGCCATTTTTTTTCAGATATTCCATTGTTGAAAATGCTATGGTAAGTTATGAACTGTCAGTTTTTTGTCGTCCGCAGGCAATACACACCTTTGAATTCTTTTCCAAAACTGTCAAATGGATTTACTTAAAACTTCGTGGGGATGTACCTTGGGTAAATCACTACCACGTTTACTGAAATAACACAGGGATACCTTATGGGACTGAAATACCTGAATTTGTTGAGTAGGTAATGTCGTCATATCTTGGTCCCTATGTAGTGATTTGCTATTTTCAACTCCTGTAAAATCCTCGATCAAATTGTGCACAAGGGGAAGAAAATTGGTCATCAAATGGCGGTACGAGGAGTCCTTGACTTTACATCAGTCCCTTTAATTCGGGTACTGGTGGGTTAATGCAAACATTTCTGTGGATTACAATGCGAGTCAATGTCATTTGAATGATAATTTTAATTTGCGACTTCTCCAGGACCGTTCACCTGTTCAGGATTTACCTTGGGTTGGCATTTTCTGACTATATTTAAAGGATCTGCCGCCAGTGATTTTGTGTCTGCCCCCCCCCCCCCTTTTTTTTTTTTTTGTTTTGTTTTTGTTTCTTTCTATTTTTTAATTTTATGTTTTGTTTTTTGGTTTTGTTATAGTTTTGATGGACGCTAAAGTTCATTGTTAAAATCATATTTTCCCACATGATAATTGCCAGTCAGGTTATTTATGTGTCTATTTTATGCAGCATGAGATAGTTTGGATAAAAACTACAAACAACCCTGCATATGTTGGGGCGCTAGAACATACCATCGTTGTGTGATAGTGTTAGCCAACTTCCGAAAAGGTTGGGAAGTATTAAAACGAAAAAATAAAAAAAGTGTATGTTATTTTATATACTCACAGGATATGTACGTGGGTCTTTGTCGTTTCAAGTTATAATCTGTTATATCGCCGGGGATGAATGATTTTGAATTTCATCAACACAATGTTGTTTGTAATTTGACGGTCCGTTTTGAAGCAAAAGTTTCTTTTACACATCATATTTCGTTTGGACAGCTTTGTACAGCCAACCTGTTTACACATCCCACTTTTAATACATGATAATCATTAAATGTCTACGCCAGTAATGCTTGTGAATTTATTTCACACAGGCTTCATATCAGGCACACAACTTTTTTATGTCGATTTTATGCTACAATCTACATATAAATTCTTAATACACGTTTGGCTAAAGGTGTTCCATCTTAGATCTGTAATTTTATAAATATTATGATACCTTAGTACAAGTTTAATCTAATGCAACAATTTGTATACACTTGATGTGTACTTTTGTTACAAAAAAACTTGTCAGTTATTTGTGTGTATTTTACTTTTTAGAAGACAAGTTCACCAAGGGACAATTCGGAATGACCTACATATATTACCCTTTTGTTGTGCCAATTCATACGTAAAAAGCGACTACCATTTCAATGTGTTACCCATGTTATGAGAGACTGCAAAAAAAATATGACATGCTATCTGTGACTGTTTGTTGGAACTGTGTTTGGTTATGTGCTGTATATGTTCCAAATATAAGACACAGCTAGGTGATGAATGCTACATTTATATCTGTATACATTTTTTGAAAGTTTAGAACTTCTGTAACTTGCAGTATCAGTTGATTTACACAAAGGCATCATCAGCAGGGGCTGTTGGCATGCCAAGCGCATAGTTGCGACAGTGGGATAGGGTTTTTTGTTTTTGTTTTTGTTTTTTTGTTTTTGTTTTTTTGTTTTTGTTTGTTTTGTTTTGTTTTTTTTTGTTTTGTTTTTTGTTTGTTTGTTTGTTTGTTTTGTTTTGTTTTTTGTACTAAAGGCCACCTGACTAGCTTGTAAGCTAGTCAGAACCGCGGCAGAGAAGCGGAGTGCCACAGAATATCATTACAAAGGTCCACTAGTTATGTTAATCATCAATTGGTAACTGCAAATATCTATTTGAAGCCCATGTCCAGTGCATTGTGATCGACAGACACATTGGATCAGTCATTGGCAGTTTCATTGCGGGGATGGCATTATCTGGTCTCATCTTTCTTATAACATACTTGATTAAGAGAAGACGGAGAAGGGGCAAAGGAGACTCAATCAAGTAAGAATTCTCAACAAAAGCGTGTGGTACATAAACCCTCTTTTAATGTAAGGGGGGGGGGGTCATTATACATGGAAATACATAACATGTTGAGGTTTGGAGGCCTGATATGCTTGCCAAACATTATCAATCATATACTTTAAATTAAGCTCAAAATTAACAATACTATAAGAAAGCCGAAGCGTGCCTTCCTATTGGTTGGCTTTCCAGAGTTATATATATACATATATATATATATATATATATATATATATATATATATATATATATATATATATACATCCACTTCCAGTATCAGCGTACAATTCATAATCACCCTGAGCAACTTTTATTTCAGGGCAGGGCAGGGCAGGACAGGACAGGAAAGGAAAGGAGAGGACAGAAGAGGACAGGAAAGGAAAGGAAAGGACAGGAAAGGAAAAGAAAGGAAAGGAAAGGAAAGGAAAGGAAAGGAAAGGGAAAGACAGGACAGGACAGGAAAGGAAAGGAAAGGACATGAAAGGAAAGGAAAGGAAAGGAAAGGACAGAACAGGACAGGAAAGGAAAGGAAAGGACAGGAAAGGAAAGGAAAGGAAAGGAAAGGGAAGGACAGGACAGGACAGGAAAGGAAAGGAAAGGAAAGGAAAGGAAAGGACAGAACAGGACAGGAAAGCAAAGGAAAGGAAAGGACAGGAAAGGAAAGGAAAGGGAAGGACAGGACAGGAAAGGAAAGGAAAAGAAAGGACATGAAAGGAAAGGAAAGGAAAGGACAGAACAGGACAGGAAAGGAAAGGAAAAGAAAGGACAGGAAAGGAAAGGAAAGGAAAGGAAAGGAAAGGAAAGGGAAGGACAGGACAGGACAGGAAAGGAAAGGAAAGGACAGGAAAGGAAAGGAAAATAAAGGACAGGAAAGGAAAGGACAGGAAAGGAAAGGAAAGGAAAGGAAAGGAAAGGAAAGGAAAGGAAAGGACAGGAAAGGAAAGGAAAGGAAAGGAAAGGAAAGGACAGGAAAGGACAGGACAGGACAGGAAAGGAAAGGAAAGGAAAGGACAGGAAAGGAAAGGAAAGGAAAGGAGCGGAAAGGGAAGGAAAGGTAAGGAAAGAAAAGAAAAGAAAAGAAAAGAAAAGATTTTAAGTATCTACAAAGCCATATGACTTTGAATATTATCTACCGATGTCACCCATCGGCCGTGTGTAGCGGGGTGTTTTGGAGAATCATCATGCCGTGAAATCCTGGTGTTTTCTAAAAGGGTTCTGGAGTCATTAATTTCAAATGATAGTGGCATGATTGCCAAACATTACCAGCCATGCACGCCGATATGTCAGTTTTATTATTCAAGCTTACTGGAGGTCAAACTAACAACCCGAAATTAAAGCAGGGAAGAGCCTTCCTGTCAGCAATAGTGTTCCATAGTAATCATAGATCTAAGATGTATCATTAATGAAATATCAGTGTATATGTACCGTGATTCGTGATTTAAAAATGCCTTTATTAACTTAGAAATAGTAATAGGAACAAGAAGTAGATAAGCACAGTGGAAATATCGTCAAAAGCATTCCAGCAAAATTTTCAATAGAACCCAGCATGAGGTTTGTCAGTCGGTTGGATCTTAATCGTTTTTATATTTCATTGTCATTCATGTTAAAATGATCAATCCATATTCAGCAATATGGATATGACGAATCTGTAGCTTCTTTAACAAAGTAATCTTCAAAGGTGTGGCATTACAGGTTGGGTAATGGGTGAATAAATCACCTGATGTATTTCTAGTTTTGAGTCAGTTATTGAAAATGTGCGAAAAACGACATGGCAGGTTTTTATTTTTTTTGTTTGTTTCGTTTTCATTTTCACAATTCATGTTACTATAGATATTTGTAAAATTTTCCTTCTATACTTGCTTTGTTATTGTTAGCTTTGCTATCATTTTTGATTCAGGCAGTGACTTGAGAACTACATGTCGTTGACAACACACTAAAAGATACAACGCGATGAGGAATTCTTGCATTTAAGGAGTTTTGAACTTGTACTAACGATCATAAGATAGTACCAAATCTGGGATTTGGTATTTGATATCTTGTTCGTTTTTTATGAAAAGATTTAGCAAAATACAATAGTAACTGGCGTGATATCGATAGGTAACTAGGCCATGTATAAACGTATATACACATTCAGCACCACCATTCAAGCTACGTATATATGCGACATATTTTAGCACATTACGGACACTTGTGGTAATCTATTTCCTTTGTCTACAGGACATCTCGAAAAAATGATGGCAATGGAAACAAGAACAGCCAGTCTGTGGATATCTATGAAGGAGGCAACCTGCAGTCTACAAATTCTCCAAATGCACGTCACGATGCAGGAGGAGAGCATGACGTAGAGACAGGAGGACATGATTACTACAAACTTGACACAGAATCCCTGTCCCTTGCAATATACCAAAATGTCACTAGTGTAAGTCCCAATGCACCAATGTCTCAAAATTTGTCTGAATAAACAAGCCACATTGTTGTGATTCAGTGTAAGTCCCATGTGAAAGGGGGTTGTGCTGGTATCAGTGTACATCAGTCTGTAAAATTTCCAACTCTATGTTTCTATTTGAATGTTCAGTAACATTGATTGCATTTACAGTACGCTGATGCTGGTGACGTCATCTTCCTATGCATAAATGTTAGTACATATTTTTTTCTGAAACTACTATTGTGAAAAGCTCTATAAATCCTCTAACGTGTCAACTTAAGTTAGCCACCTTTAAAGAGTAGTATCTGTGTAGCAATAAAATCATAAATAACACCCTTTTTTAAATCTTGATACTATAATTTTTTGCCACTACATTTCTCTTCACGATGCAATTGCAGAATTACACAACTGGTTCTAACCGTAATGTATACGGGTTCCAGTATACAGTACACTACAACCAATAACGTCTAAATAAATTACAGAAAAAAAATAGCTGGTATGTTCAGCGGTCACCTGTGACATCACCAAAATCCACCATGGATGTCATATGCCTTAAAATGGCTCATGAAAGTGTGATCTGGAAATCAAGCTTGAAATACTTGCCATTTCCTGCTGTGGGGTTAACAAGGACATGATTGACATTTATAAGCCATACCTCCTACACTCTTATATATAACAGTACAAGTCTTACATGTGATACTGCTGCCTTATTTTTGTTTTTGTACAGATACGTAGCAATTTACAAGCAGCATACATGTGCGGAAAATTGCTTATTGTAACTGCTGCCCGGTAGATGGTGTAACTAGTTGATCAAAGAGCAATACATTTAGAACTTTGGAACACTGCCGACAAGGTAATATTTGTCTTCCAGGATGACACACAACTTTAACAAGTGCAAGGGATTTTGTGCAAGTGTCTTTTGCCTCAGACAGCCATTTCTATCATGCCACAAATTTCTGAAAGCTTTTTTGTTTTTAACTGATTCATGTGCCTGTTTTACAAATGTTTTTTTCGATGTGTACGAGGTAACTATTTGTGTGTGTGTGTGTTTCTGCCCACCTGTATTGGACACGAACCCTTCGGTACAATTTACTTTATGGTCTACACAATCATGTGATGTTTACATAGCGTATGCTCCCCAGCAGACTGAAATAAATCTAATCTTAAGTTTAACTTGTCCTACTATGATGAGCAACAAGATTTCTTTGTTTTCCTTTTAACTTTTTCAAAAACAAAAACAAAGCAAAAAAAATTCCTTATTTTTTTCTCTAGCCTCATAACCAAAATGCCTATCAACAGAAAACTATATGGCAGAATCTTATAAAAGTTATTCTTATTTACAATTTCCATGTAAATCAGAAAAGTCCCAATCCGATTTTCCTATGGTTTGTAAACACAATTATGGTTAATCGAAATTTCCATATAATAAATTCAAATCAGCATAAACAAAGGCAATGATAATATCAAAGTGCACATGATAAAAAGGAAGCAGACTAAACAATAAATTCACATGTTGTTGACACTTTAATCAGCTAATTGGAATATATTGCAATTAAAATTGACAACCAGGGAATACATTTATCAAAAAGGAACAATTTTGTTTTGTAATCGATCTTGTGAATTGAATACCAATATTAAACAATTAGTAATCAAGTTAACCTCTCCAAACGTGATGCATATGAAATTGGGTGATCTCATACTTGGAAATATGGATTTTCTTAAAAAACTCGTCCTAAAGCTTCACTTGTTTTGGTTGCCCTTTTAATAAAAAATCTCCGCAGGTTCTCTAAGGGGCACAAGCGACCAGAAAAGTATATTAGTTCTAAAAGTAACCAACCGATGACTTTGAAGAATAAACCTCTCTTCCCAGTCATCAATGGACCAGTTCACGCTTTTTATGTTCATTGCACAATCAAAAATAGTTTGATGCCCTAGAGGAGCAGTCACTCATCTTAGGATTTGGGAGGGTTTGCCATTTGTCGTTTGTTTACAATTCGCATTTTTAATTCCAGCCCATCCACATATTTTCCTGAGACTGTGGTCTTTTAGCTACGCGTTTGTAGCAGATGAGGGTCGTGCAATTGCTTGGCTCAGTGATGTTTTGGCGAATTTCTTGGCAAAATGTTATCAAAGTTGGATTTTTGAAAGTGCATACCCTATGGCTTAAGAATTTGCACATGGCGTTTTGGGAGCACCCAAATTGTAATTTGTTGAACAAGGAACATCAGTATGCTTTCCTATGAAAGCCTGCGTGCTTTTAGATAATTGTAAACACTCTGTTCTAGATCACCAGCTGAAATGTGTCCCGCCATGACACAAAATTTAGCGTGACATCAACTGCATCAAAGTTATTAACTGGAACCTGCTGATTTATATAGAGTATTTGATATAACATAAATATTAACAAGAGAACATGTCATCATAATTGGGATAGGGAGGACATTACATCTTTGTCTATGTTATTTTTCATCCAAAATGGCTGGCTTAGCAGATTCCTAGCATAATTTGAATGAAATTACCCTTGGCATACTTTTGTCTGAGATATTTAAGAGTTCATTCATCAAAGATTAAATATATATAATGTTTCTTTTGTACCTCTCGACATTCCTTGTTCCAAACCTCTATGGCACTTAGAGAAAATCACATATTATCAAGTGGAGCCATAGTCTACAAATATTGGAATATAAAATGTTTATTCAGTTATATGGACAATTCAAAAATGTGCATTTTTTTTATAATGATCACCATGTGTTCACGCAGTTGCCCTCCACAATGATTGACACATTAGAATAAGTATATTCATCAGTACGGACAAAGCTGAAGTTCCTAAAAATATTGATATAAACATATTGGCTCAGAGTGTCTTGTGTTTAAGTGCAGCCCCATAAATGGACACTGATCATAAAGGCAAGGTGCCTCAAGGCCCTATCATGGGATCAGTTTGCTTACCATCAAACTCTAACACATTTTGGTGGTATCGGATATGTTAAAAAATTCATAATACATGTAATTTAACCTTATACAGAGAAACCCACATGGGTAGCAAATATCATGTATAAGTCCTTTACGTATATGGAAAGAGTTGGTTCAGTAGTCTGACCTATGTGTCATCACAGTCTGGGAAGTGTAAAACAGTGCAAGGAAGTGCAATATCAAAGGAAGTTTTCTTCTTCGTTACAAAGTCGGAATTGGTTTGCGTATAGTAAAAAAGAGCCTGAACATTTACACGTCCATAACAGTACAATTGAATAACATATTTTATGTACTCGGAAGGTAACTACCATTCCTAGTCTCAGAAAGTGCCCACGTCAATGAAAAAAGCAAATGATAGTAATGATATGTACGTTTTTAACTGTAGAAATTCTACAGGAAGTAAGGAAGGTGTATTCTTGTAGATCGTGCTGTCCACAATGTGGCAAAAATACCGATGAGTTATGCCCCTTATATACTTGAACGGCATTCCGGTTTCAAAACAAAGCTCTAATCGCTATATTATGTTCTTTCCAATGTGTAAATTTTGCAATATACCGATAAATATCCAACACTTTTTTATGCATAATATATAGTATTCCATTTTTGCAAGGCTACAAACTTTAGTTCTCACGATCTCTTCATTAACAGCATGTATCCTAGTGGTCTTAGTAGCATCTAAGTTACATGTCACAGCATGGCGAAGGGTATCACTCTGTTTCCAAAGATACTAGTTTTGCTAGATACTTTTGATGTTGCATAATACAGAGGAACATGAGCGGGAGTCTCCTACATTCCCCCAAGGATGACAGTTTTAGTGCTCTCCCTGGTAAACGAAAAGCATTGTGCAGAAAATGAACAGCTACATGTTAACATAATAAGACAAAATAACAGTAGCCCTCTGATACAGACATCTCTTTTCGTGATTTAGCTTTCTCATTTACAATTATGGCAGGCTGCGATGCGTGGCTATCAATAAACCATGATACTTGCAGAATGTATATGTTTGTTTGTTTGCTTTTTTTGTCTCAATATCACATTAAAATCTACTTTGCTTAAATATCATCCTTTCCTGCATGTCTTAACTTTGGGTTTCACAGTGCAAACGTTTCACGTTAATTCATGACAAGTATCATTTGGAAAGCATTTTTCCCACTCCCCAAACCATGTCTGCAATGTTAATATATCAAGTGCATTTGGCCAATCATATAAGGTCTGCCCTCCAGTAGGATAGCTATGATCGCTGATCAAAATGTGGTCTACAGTTCATCGCTGGATCTGTACTATGTTTATCGCTCTAATTTTTTTTATTGCCTACTTTTTCGAGATACTTTGCACTGTATGTCCATTGCATGGGACTGTCACTCTCTTTTCAAGATCAGTGCATTCTTTTCGTTTGAAAAATGATTTACCATGTCACTAGTTCGTGCGGTTGAAATGTGTAAAACTGTACTTACACAGACAGAAACTAAAGCATGTCTTTGGAAAGATTAATGGCGCAACATATTTTCAGCAAACTTGTTGTAATTGCAAGTATAATCCCACCCACTAAGAAGTCGTGTTAGGAGATTTTTAAAGAGACCCTTTGGTCGCAATATGCAAATCTCAGCGTTGCAATGACCCAAAAGCATAAGCCTATGAAACCTTGCGTTGTTAAGCCACAAAACCGACCTTTCACACCTTTCTTAACATACTAAAGACAAAATCAATATATGTCCCTTCAAAAATCCGATATCTGCATTATAAATGGGCGGTGGCATAATGAAATAGCAAAGAAAAACCCATGTCTTCTGCAACAATCTTGGACTTCCCCCAAAATACTGAATAAATTATAATTAAAGTTTTAGGGTTAAAAGCACCTTGGTCAGGGTGCAAATTGTGACAAGATAATGGAATGGCAAAACAGAACGTCGAGAGTTGAAGCATCACAGGCTCTTTTCTTTTAAGCATAAACAACAAAATTATAAGACAAGTTTTGCTCTTTTTGGCCATGTCAATTTACAAAACCTTGTAACCTTGTGTGGTGTGCAAATAGTCGTTGCGTGTTTACCTCTCTCTCTCTCTCTCTCTCTCTCTCCCTCTCTGTCTCTGTCTATGTCTCTCTCTGTCTGTCTCTCTCTCTCTCTCTCTCTCTCTCTCTCTCTCTCTCTCTCTCTCTCTCTCTCTAAAAGAAAGTTACATTTGCAACATCATGACTACAAACAGCAATACAACGTCTCATGTAGTAAGGAATATCACACCTGAACCTAAGAAAACGTACCGGTACTAGGTGTACATCTATACTCAGGATGCAAAAACGAAATCAGATAGATTTTGAGTTAAACTTTTTAGGTAAACCGGGATATATGAATGACGTAGACACGCTCAGTTATGTGAATATCATAATAGAGTTGCACCCTATTTTAACAACCAAATGGTTGGTCAAAGTGTGGACGTGATTGATGCAATGTAATTTGAAACAATCCAACAATGGCATATGACCATGTTCACCGAAGAATAATAGGGTACATCACTTACAGCCGATTTATTGCGTCTACTATGTGATAAACCACGCAAATTAAGAATTTCCATAAACATTACCAGGTAATGTTGGACTAAATTGCTTTTTTGAACAATGATGCGAGCAAGTGTTTCAATCCCACTAATAATGATGATGATGATGATGTTGATGATGATGATGATGATGATGATGATGATGATGATGATGATGATGATGATGATGATGATGATGATGAAAATGATGATGATGATAATAATAATTAAATTTTCAATTCCAAAAACGAATCCAAGGGATTCACCAAGCCCATCAACTGTAGACTCGTGACACAATTTTCGTGTCAGTCCTACAATTCGACGAGCTGTCAAGAGCTGAATATAGAGCGGAAATATCCACTTCGATTACTATACAGGTTCTCTCATTTTTTTTATTTAAATGATTTATTTTGTTCTTTGTTCGAGTTTGATTTACGAGTGTTCAGATGCAAAAAATATTATTGTTCAATATTTTGCTCGTATATATGTCACATACATCATTTTACAAGCAAGACTGGGCTTTTGAGGTTTGCACATTGGTGGCCTTAGCTTTATATATGAGTTCTTGACGTTTTTCCAAAGTTGCGAACAAAGATCGGTTCAGTCAGAGTAAATTGAAAAGTTGATTGCATGTGAAGACGTATTCATGCCGCTGGCATGCATACCTTGCACAGGTAAGGACATTTGCAACAAGAGGTTTCGAGTGACCGAGTGGCTACAGAAAGGGTCATTAATCTCACAATCGTATCTTTGTGAATACGGTTTTTCTTCTGTCCAAAATGACTGACCAACACACACACACACACACACACACACACACACACACACACACACACACATATATATATAAAGTCTCTTTGTCAAAAATAAAAAAAATGCTGATGCATTTGCAGTTACAGAGTATGCTTTAACGTTTAATGTTAGTGAAATATGAAATGCAACAAAGAAAAAGGAAAGTGGGGAAGAAAATTAGATAAAAATCAACACATTCATACCTAATATGTGTTACCACACGCAAACACACACACACACATACACACACACACATACACACACACACATATATATATATATATATATATATATATATATATATATATATATATATATATATATATATTCTGCTATACAGTTTCCTAGTCAAATGTATAGTTTACAGCGAAATACCCACCACAGCTCTTTCATTATGGTGGAGGCAAATGACATACATTTTGCCTCGGGGTCTTAACACATTAGGGATGCACAGAATGAAAAAAACAAATAGACAGCCAATAACGCGATAAGGAAGGTAAGAAATCCACATAAAAAACACATACAAAACATTAATTGTGCGATGTGTATGACGTTTAGTCTTTGCAAATTATGTACGGATAATCCTTGTAGGGATTTAACACAGTTTAAGGTAATCCGCGTTAGGAGAAAAAATGAAATAGAAGCAGCATTCATACTCCATAGATCTCACCACATAATGTCGGTCAGAAATCTCCCGCAATGCGAGGCAACATTCCAGACGGTACAAAGTTGTTTTGTTTTTGTTTTTGTTTTTTTGCATTTTTCCATCCTTCACCTACCAGCGTACGAAAATAACAAATAATTGAGGCAAAAGGAGCCTTTCAAATATGTCATCAACCAGACGTTGTTCACTCTTCAATGGCTTTTCATATAGAAAACGCGTCAAAGCTGGGGGAGTTTTGGTGTGTTTTTTTTTTTTTTTTTGTCTCTTTGTTTGTTTGTTTGTTTGTTTCTTTTTTTTTTGCCAAAAAGTATAACCAGATTAACCAAATTACACAACATCGGACAATTGGCATCAACTTCAGCCCCAATATCCTCAAAAACGAGTGTTTGTGTTTGTTGGATATTCGAATGTTGTATCTGTTAGCATCAAACGGTGAGTGTCCTTTTACCAACTTACGACAGTCGCAAACAAATATGATCCTTGTTTTTATCATTGGAAAGTAGCCAGAACAGATACACAAACTATCTTGCCAAATGCATAATTATTTTATCCCTGACGTTCTGCAGGATACACTGTAATGGTCAGAGAAGTCGTAGTATGTGACCCACTTTATACCCATCACCCTGGTCATCAATTGAGTATTGTATCTTTCTTACTGCAACGTTTCAAGGGGCTACATACATGCACGCATTATCTAGGCTGCATATTAATGCTAGTTCCTAAACAAAGTGAGTGGTATCGTTTGTTATATTCGAAGATAACTTCAAAATAGCACGCAAAGCAAATTCTGAATTGTACAGCGGAAAATATTAAAAGGACATTGACTAATATTGTATCTGCAGCAGCAAAAACCTGCTAGGTCTAAATCATGTATTGGACTTTTTGTGCAATAAAAACATTCATATTCTGGTCACCATTTGTAAGAAGACACTTTCATAAACGTAATTCCCTTGTGCGTTTTTCTTTTTCTTTTTTCTCGATTTTATGAAGGGGGGGGGGGGTCATATAGGCATTACCTTACCTAACAGTTTAAATTAAGTCCTAGTTCTAAACTTCTGTTGACATGCAAAGCAACCTACAGATAAAGGTTCCGGGAGTTAAAATGCAGAAATCAAATTTACAAAATTGGCCTTGTGACCTTGGGTAGTAAATCAAGGTAAGCCGTCTTCAACGTTGCCCTTTTACAAGAGTATAAAAATATGGAATATGAAGGCTCTAGCTCAAAAAAGTCTGCACCTATTGAGCAGAAACGAAATCCACTAATGTGGCTTTTGGAATTGATTCCTGGCTACTCATTTGCAAACCTGACCGAGCTCCTATATATGGTTATGTTTCTGTGCTATATATAAAAGCCCAGGTTACGAAACGCCTTTGGTAATTGTGTAGAATAAAAGTTCACAAAAGGGACTATGTGTGGTGACCTTGAGAATTCAGTCAAGCCCATCCATCTGAGGTGACCAACCCAAAGGACTATAATCATGTGCAAATATTAAATTCTGAGTTGGGATGCTGAAACCTAACTCGCTGAATGATGTAAAGAATTAATTACACATTAAGGTTTTCACCATAAGAATTGTTTATTGCACAGGATTAAAGTCATTACCCTGGGCTGGGTTAAGGTTTAAGATAAAGTGACCTTCACT
>OZ026623.1:9933554-9941054 GCA_964020975.1 Hermodice carunculata | reverse complement strand
TTTTTTTTTTTTGTTTCTTTCTTTTTTTTTTTTTTTTTTATTTATTTTTTTTTTTACTGTTTTGGTTGACGCTAAAGTTCATTGTTAAAATCATATTTTCCCACATGATAATTGCCAGTCAGCTTATTTATTTGTCTATTTTATGCAGCATCAGATAGTTTGGATAAAAACTACAAACAACCCTGCATATGTTGGGGCCGTAGAACATACCATCGTTGTGTGATAGTGTTGGCCAACTTCCGAAAAGGTTAGGAAATATTAAGAGGTAGAAATAAAAAAGTGTATGTTATTTTTTGTACTCACAGGATATATACGTGGGTCTTTGTCATTTCAAGTAATAATCTGTTTTATCGCCGAGGATGAATGATTTTGAATTTCATCAACACAATGTTGTTTGTAATTTGACGGTACGTTTTGAAGCAAAAGTTTCTTTTACACATAAAATTTTGTTTGGACAGCTTTGTACAGCCAACCTGTTTTCACATCCCACTTTTGTTACATGATATTCATTAAATGTCTACGCCAGTAATGCTTGTGAATTTATTTCACACAGGCTTCATATCAGGCACACAACTTTTTATGTCAATTTTATGCTACAATCTATATATATAAATCCTTAATACACGTTTGGCTAAAGGTGTTCCATCATAGATCTGTAATTTTATAAATATTAGGATACCTTAGTACAGGGTTAATCTAGTGCAACAATTTGTATACACCTGATGTGTACTTTTGTCACAAAAAAAATTGTCAGTTATTTGTGTGTATTTTACCTTTTAAAAGACAAGTTCACCAAGGGAAAATTCGGAATGACATCCATATATTACCCTTTTGTTGTGCCCATTCATACGTAAAAAGCGACTGCCATTTCAATGTGTTACAAATGTTATGAGAGACTGCAGCAAATGACATGCTATCTGTGACTGTTTGTTGGAACTGTTTTTTGTTTGTTTATGTGCTGTATATGTTCTAAATATAAGACACAGCTAGGTGATGAATGCTACATTTATATTTGTATACATTTTTTGAAAGTTTAGAACTTCTGTAACTTGCAGTATCAGTTGATTTACACAAAGGCACCATCAGCAGGGGCTGTTGGCATGCCAAGCGCATAGTTGCGACAGTGGGATAGGGTTTTTTTATGTTTGTTTTTTTTTTTAAATTTTGTTTGTTTGTTTGTTTGTTTGTTTTTTGATTTTTTAATTTTTTGTTTGTTTTTGTTTGTTTGTTGTTGTTTTTTTTTTGTTTTTTTTTTTTTGGTTTTTTTTTTTTTTTGGTTTTTTTTTTTGGTTTTTTTTTGTTTTTTTGTTAGTTTTGTTTTTGTTTTTGTACTAAAGGCCACCTGACTAGCTACTAAGCTAGTCAGGACCGCGGCAGAGAAGTGGAGTGCCACAGAATATCATAACAAAGCTCCACTAGTTATGTTAATCATCAATTGGTAACTGCAAATATCTATTTGAAGCCCATGCCCTGTGCATTGTGATCGACAGACACATTGGATCAGTCATTGGCAATTTCATTGCGGGGATGGCATTATCTGGTCTCATCTTTCTTATAACATACTTGATTAACAGAAGACGCAGAAGGGGCAAAGGAGACTCAATCAAGTAAGAATTCTCAACAAAAGCGTGTGGTACATAAACTCTCTTTTAATGTAAAGGGGGGGGGGGGGTCATTATACATGGAAATACATAACATGTTTAAGTTTGTTAGCCTGATTTGCTTGCCAAACATTATCAATCATATACTTTAAATTAAGGTAAAAATTAACAATACTAAGAGAAAGCCGAAGTGTGCCTTCCTATTGACTGGCTTTCCAGAGTTTTATATATACATATACATATATATATACATATATCCATTTCAAGTATCAGCACATAATCACTCTGAGCAACTTTTATTTCAGTAAGTTGTTGTTTTTTTTGTGTTTGTTTGTTTTTCTTTCTTTTTTTTTTCTTTTTTTTTTTTTTTTAATTCTACGATCAAATCCAAATATATGGCAATTCTTTTTAAAAAAAATTAGCAAAAATAAAGTACCTTGCCTTCATCAATGCTTTTTTTCTTAACAGCTCACAAACCTCTATACTTTCTTACTCACAGCATTTCGTTTGGGATTCCTAACTAATCAATATTGTGGAAGTCCCTGACTGAGCTATCTTTGAATGCAAGGGCTCAAGTGACCTGCAACACTGTATTCAATTTACCTACTTTAAGATTATCACCATTTACAAATATTTAACTACTGCTGTTGAGCTCCAAGGTGACCAATGAAACATTGGCAGCAAATGCTCAAGCTACTAGTAAAAGCACTAATATACGTAAATTGTCCATGTAACTGGACAAAATAAAAATTGAGGAAACAAAGGTGCTTTTGGTTTTAACATTTACATAGAATGATCCCGAATTTGCAAATGAAATTGGTGTCAAAAAAAAAAAAATAAAATAAATAAAAAAAATTAAATAGAATGAAATGAAATAAAATAAAACAAAAAATAATAAAATCAGATAAGATAAAATAAACTAAAAGAAAAGAAAAGAAAAGAAAAGAGTTTAAGTATCTACACAGCCATATGACTTTGAATATTATCTACCGATGTCACCCATCTGCCGTGTGTAGCAGGGTGTTTTGGAGAATCATCATGCCGTGAAATCCTGGTATTTTCTAAAAGGGTTCTGGAGTCATCGGTTTTCAAATGATAGTGACATGATTGCCAAACATTACCAGCCATGCATGCCGATATGTCAGTTTTATTATTCAAGCTTACCGGAGGTCATACTAACAACCCAAAATTAAAGTAGGGAAGAGCCTTCCTATCAGCAATAATGTTCCATAGTAATCATAGATCTAGGATATATCATTATTGAACTATCAGTGTATATGTACCTTAATTTATAATTCGTGATTTAAAAATGCCTTTATTAACTTAGATATAGTAATAGGAACAAGAAGTAGATAACCACTGTGGAAATATCGTCAAGAACATTCCAGCAAGATTTTCAAGAGAACCCAGCATGAGGTTTGTCAGTCGGTTGGATCTTAATCGTTCTATTTCATTGTCATTCATGTTAAAATGATCAATCCATATTCAGCAATATGGATATGACGAATCTGGAGCTTCTTCAACAAAGTAGTCTTCAAAGGTGTGGCATAACAGGTTGCGTAAAAGGTGAATAAATCACCTGATGTATTTTTAGTTTTGATTGAGTCATTGAAAATATGCGAAAACGATATGGTAGGTTGATTTTATTTTCATTTTCACTATTCACGTTACTATAGATATTTGCAAAATGTTCCTTCTATACTTGCTTTGTTATTGTTGGCTTTGCGATCATTTATGATTCAGGCAGTGACTTGAGAACTGCATGTCGTTGACATCACACTTAAAGATACAACTTGATGAGGACTTCTTGCATTTAAGGGGTCTTGAACTTGTACTCACGATCATAAGACTGTACCAAATCTGGGATTTGGTATTTGATATCTAGTTCGTTTTTATGAAAATATTTAGCAAAATACAATAGTAACTGGCGTGATATCGATAGGTCACTGGGCCATGTATAAACGTATATACACATTCAGCACCACCATTCAAGCTACGTATATATGCGACATATTTTAGCACATTACGGACACTTGTGGTAATCTATTTCCTTTGTCTACAGAACATCTCGAAAAAATGATGGCAATGGAAACAACAGCCAGTCACAAGCGGATATCCATGAAGGAGGTAACCTGCAGTCTACAAATTCTCCAAATGCACGTCACGATGCAGAAGGAGAGCATGACGTAGAGACAGGAGGACATGTTTACTACAAACTTGACCGGAATCCCTGTCCCTTGCAATGTACCAAAATGTCACTAATGAAAGTCCCAATGCACCAATGTATCAAAGTTTGTCTGTATAAACAGGCCACATTGTTTAAGTTCAGAGTAAGTCCCATGTGGAAGGGGGTTGTGCTGGTATCAGTGTACATCATTCTGTAAAATTTCCAACTCTATGTTTCTATTTGAAAGTTCAGTAACATTGTTTGCCTGGAGCATTTACAGTACACTGATGCTGGTGACGTTATGTTCCTATGCATAAATGTTAGTACATAATATATTTTTCTGAAAATGCTATTGTGAAAAGCTATATAAATCCTGTAATGTGTCATCTTAAGTTAGCCACCTTCAAACAGTATTATCTGTGTAGCAATAAAATCATAAATAACATTCATGTTTAAAACTTGATACTATATTTTTTTGCCACTACATTTCTCTTCACGATGCAATTGCTGAATCACACAACTGGTTCTAACCTTAATGAATATGGGTTCCAGTATACAGTACACTACAACCAATAACGTCTAAATAAATCACAGAAAAAAAGTCGTTGGTATGTTCAGCGGTCACCTGTGACATCACCAAAATCCACTATGGATGTCATATGCCTTAAAATGGCTCATGAAAGGGTGATCTGGAAGTCAAGCTTGAAATAATTGCCATTTCCTGCTGTGGGGTTAACAAGTACATGATTGACATTTATAAGCCCTACCTCCTACACGCTTTTATACAAGAGTACAAGTCTTGTATGTGATACTGCTGCCTTCTTTTTGGTTTTTGTACAGATACGTAGCAATTTACAAGCAATATACATGTGTGGAAAATTGTTCATTGTAAGTGCTGGCCGGTAGATGGCGAAACTAGTTGATCAAAGAGCAATACATTTGGAACTTTGTAGCAACACTGCCGACAAGGTAATATTTGTCTTCCAGGATGGCACACAACTTTTACAAGTGCAAGGGATTTGTGCAAGTGTATTTTGCCTGAGACAGCCATTTCCATCATGCCACAATTCCTGAAAGCTTTTTTGTTTTTAACTGATTCATGTTTTTTTTTTTTTTTATTTTTTTTTTTTTTTATTTATTTTATTTATTTATTTTTTTTTTTTTGTTTTTTGTTTTTTTTTTGTTTCTGCCCACCTGCATTTGACACGAACCCTTCGCTACAATCTACTTTATGGTCTACACAATCATGTGATGTTTACATAGCGTATGCTTCCCAGTAGACTGAACTAAATATAATTTTAAGTCTAACTTGTCCTTTTATGATGAGCAACAAGGTTTCTTTGTTTTCTTTTCAACTGTTTCAAAAACAAAAACAAAGCAAAATAAAATTCCATATTTTTCTCTAGCCTCATAAAAGTTATTCTTATTTACAATTTCCATGTATATCAGAAAAGTCCCAATCCGATTTTTCCTATGGTTTGTAAACACATTCATGGTTAATCGAAATTTTCGTATGATAAATTCAAATCAACATAAACAAAGGCAATAATAATATCAAAGTGCACCTGATAAAAAGGGAGCAGACTAAACAATAAATTCACATGTTGTTGACACTTTAATCAGCTAATTCGAATATATTGCAATTATAATTGACAACCAGGGAATACATTTATCAAAAAGGACAAATTTTGTTTTGTAATCGATCTTGTGAATTTAATACCAATATTAAACAATTAGAAACTTTAATCAAGTTAACCTCTCTAAACGTGATGCATATGAAATTGGGTGATCTTTTACTTGGAAATCTGGATTTTCTCGATAAACTCGTCCTAAAGCTTTGCTTGTTTTGGTTGCCCTTCTAATAACAAATCTCTGCAGGTTCTCTAAGGGGCACCAGCAACAAAAAAAGTACATTAGTTCTAATAGTTACCAACCGATGACTTTGAAGAATTAGCCTCTCTTCCCAGTCATCAATGGACCAGTTCAAGTTTTTATGTTCATTACCCAATTAAATATATTTTGATGCCCCAGAGGAGCGGTCACTCATCTAAGCATTTGGGAGGGTTTGTCATTTGCCGTTTGTTTACAATTCGCATTTTTAATTCCAGCCCGTCTACATATTTTCCTGGGACTGTGGTCTTTTAGCTACGCGTTTGCAACAGATCAGGGCCTGCAATTGCTTGGTACAGTGATGTTTTGGCGAATTTATTGGCAAATGTTAACAGAGTTGGATTTTTGAAAGTGCATATCCGATGGCTTAGGAATTTGCACATGGCATTTTGGGGGCACCCAAATTGTAATTTGTTGAACAAGGAGCATCAGTATGCTTTCCTATGAAAGCCTGAGTGCGTCTAGGTAATTTAAACACTCTGTTCCAGATCGCCAGCTGAAATGTGTCCCGATATGACACAAAATTTAGCGTGACATCAACTGCATCAAAGTTATTAACAGGAACCTGCTGATTAATATAGAGTATTTGATATAACATAAAAAGAGAACGTCTCAGCATAATTGGGATAGGGAGGACATTACACCTTTGTTTATGTTATTTTTCATCCAAAATGGCTGGCTAAGCAGATCCCTAGCATAATTTGAATGGAATTACGCTTGGCATACTTTTGTCTGAGATATTTAAGAGTTCATTCATCAGAGATTAAATATATATAATGTTTCGTTTGTACCTCTCGACATTCCTTGTTCCGAACCTTTACGGCACTAAGAGAAAACCACATATTGTCAAGTAGAGCCATAGTCTACAAATATTGGAAAATAAAATGTTTATTCAGTTATATGGACAATTCAAAAATGTGCATTTTTGTTTATAATGATCACCATGTGTTCACGCAGTTGCCCTCCACAATGATTGACACATTAGCATAAGTATATTCATCAGTACGGACAAAGCTGAAGTTCCTGAAAATATAGATATAAAACTTTTGGCTCAGAGTGACTTGTGTTGAAGTGCAGCCCCATAAATGGACACTGATTATAAAGGCAGGGTGCCTCAAGGCCCTATCATGGGATCAGTTTGTTTACCATCAAACCCTCTACACATTTTGGTGGTATCGGATATGTTAAAAAATCCATAATACATGTAATTTTACCTTATACAGAGAAACCCACATGGGTAGCAATATCATGTATAAGTCCTTTGCATATATGAAAAGAGTTGGTTCAGTGGTCTGACGTATGTGTCATCACAGTCTGGGAAGTGTAAAACAGTGCAAGGAAGTGCAATATCAAGGGAAGTCATCTTCTTTGCTACAAAGTCGCAATTGGTTTGCGTATAGTAAAAAAGAGCGTGAACATTTACACGTTCATTACAGTAAAATTGAATAACATATTTTATGTACTCGGAAGTTTAGTACCATTCCTAGTCTCAGAAAGTACCCACGTCAATGAAAAAAGCAAATGGTGGTAGTGATATGTACGTTTTTAACTGTAGAAATACTACAGGAAGTAAGGAAGGTGTATTCTTGTAGATCGTGGTGTCCACAATGTGGCAAGAATGCCGGTGAGTTGTGCCCCTTATGTACTTGAACGGCATTACGGTTTCAAAAAAAAATCTTTCTGTTCTAATTGTTGTATTATGTTCTTTCCAATGTGTTAATTTTGCAATATACCGATGAATATCTAATACTGTATTATGCGTAATACAAAGTGTTCCATTTTTGCAAGGCTAAAAACTTTAGTCCCCACGATCTCTTCATTAACAGCATTTATCCAAGTGGT
>OZ026623.1:9921054-9926054 GCA_964020975.1 Hermodice carunculata | reverse complement strand
AGATTGAATTTGTATTTTTTGAAACTCAAAAGAATATCATTCATACCTACTGTTATATAAGCATTGCCTTAGTGAAAGGCAACATCTTTCTCTCTTTATTTTTCTTTCTTTCTTTCTTTCTTTATTTGGTTTCTTTCTTTCTAGGTTTTATATGACTGTGTGTTACAAATTTCACAAAACCCTTTACTTTGTCATTTGTGTGGACAGCATGTTGCTATCAACCTGGGGACAGACAGGGTGCCAACGAAACTCTTTTATGACCACAAATCGTTTTCGTTAACTCGTTCACTACGACTAAAGTCAAACTAATAAATACCAACTACTCTGAACGAAAAAAGAAATATTACTAGACTCAAATTCCTTGTGGTAGGACCTTTCATTTAATTTTACATACCGACTTGCCTGTAATATCAGAAAATGTAATGGTCCACATCAACAGCTTTCCTCCAGATGTTTTGGACACAGCGTGTCAAAGGGCGTCGAGGAGAAGCTGCTGATTCAGTCCACAATTAAGAAAACTTCGAAAAGAGAATGACATTAATAAAGAGATGAAAAGTTCGGAACTACTTGTATATGCGAGAGAGAAAGAATCACTCAAATCCATTGATACAAAACTGTGCAAGTGACGACAGGCTTATTATCTATTTCCCATGGCGTCACGGGTCATTTGCGGCCAGTTGCATGGTGAATGCAAAAGGCCGCATAGTTTATTCTTTCAGGTTGTATTTGAGATATGTCCTCAACGTGACGATTTAGCGCTGCTATACTCGTGCCAATTGTGTAAACTTCTATGTATAATTGCTATATATTTTAATATTGATGCCGTGTGAAGTGCAATTACGCAATTTGTGTAGCAAGTCGCTATGTTTCTACACTTATTTGATGAATAAAATCTTACTAGAACAGCTTAATTTATGTGCCCAACATATTGCTGAAGAGAGGCAGGGTTTTTCGCGTACCGCTGGGTCAATGTGACCACAGTCACGAGGAAATATTTTCGTGACATGTATTTTCATGGTACTCCTAAGCAGGTCGTTTGCATAAGATAAATCTATAACTCCTTTCTTTCACTTTATACGTCATCACTTGATACCAATTAAGCTAGGGATTGCATTCTAATAATCTACAAATTCTGATAGCAGTCTGTGTTGGACTTGCAGTACATGACACGACACTGATTTCATTCTCTTCATTTCAAGAGGTACTCTGACTATAAAGACAGTATTTTTATATTTGTGCATGACCATTTTACAAAGTTGACCATAGCCTGAGTCGAAGGGTCATTACACCGCTAATTTGGTGCACGCTAAGCCCTGTCACATTCTTCTTGCGTTTGTAACTATATAACACGGTTTTGAATATAGTATAAAGTACTAGCAACTGTCTAAAACTGATGATGAAGCATAAAAAACTCCTCCATTGAGTATCCCCTTGTTGAAGCCTATGGTCGGTTATAATCTAATCATATTTACGGAAACTGTGTGCAAAAATGTATCATTGGGGATACTGTTTAAGATCAAAACTAACTTTCAGGTAAACAACAAGCCTTTAAGCTTTTCCTTGTGCATGATAAAGTTATTTCTGATTGCTTTAACAATACAAATCTGTGATAGAATTAGTTTTCTGAAATGTGGCTCATGAAATGCCTGCACAGCACCATGCAAGGTTGTACCTTCTTAACAATTTTCTATGTGCAATCAGTTTTTGCAAAACCTGCGAGTCAAGAACCTGGTAAATCTCAATTTGTGAGGAAGAGCCATCCAACAATGAAATAAGATCAAGCAAGTTAACATGGTTGCCAAAGTCTTAGAGAAGGAAAAGCCCATGTGCATTGGTAGTATGAGCAATTGGTTAATTAGCTATCAACTGATACTGCAGTCACCAGAAAACAAAGTAATCAATCGCTAGAAATATCTTTACGGATGTTTTGGTAACCTCCTTAGCAAAAGGAGAGATACTTTGAGCTCATTTTCTAACATTTATTTTAACTGTAGACTGAGTTTGTTGTAAAACTTTAACATACATAAGCAATACAAGATTGATTGGTTCTAATGTGTCCGGGGCATGTGGGAGGATACAGTTACTCTACGCACATAACAAGCACTATTTTTTTTTCTTTTTTTTTTTTATGTTATTAAATCCTTGAATCGTTAAAGGGAAACCACAGTGTAATCAGAGCAGGGGAACTGTGTTCAGGGGAGCATACTCTTATCATCTTATAACTTATACTCTACAATCTTTGTTTCTACAATGATACATATACTTTTACCGGAGCAAAAGATTTATGTTTTTTTGTATTTGTTTTGTTGTCTTTTGTTTGTTTGTTTTTCCTTTTTTTAAATAAGAACAACCTGTACTGTCTTTTGCAAACTGAAACTGTCTGTCAATTCAAGTCACCTAAAACCGATGACTATCAAATGATAACTCAAGCTTATCTCCCATATATTTGACATACCTCCTATTTTGTCACTAAGAATGTAATAGATGCCTACCGCATATTTAAACATAGGGTAAATGGTTTGACTTTGGACTGTAAATACTTCGTATAAGGTCATTTTATAAATAGATGATGCCGATTTAAGAATATAAATATCAGGTTTGATAAAAAATACATTTATCTGTATCTGTGTGTCACAACTTCTATTGCATTTCTGAGGATTTATTTGACTCCCACTGGCATCCCCATCTATCACATACTATTATCTAAGTTGTCGGTCATATGTTCAACTACATATATATATATATATATATATATATATATATATATATATATATATATATATATATATATATATGTATATATATATATATGTGTGTGTGTGTGTGTGTGTGTGTGTGTGTGTGTGTGTGTGTGTGTGTGTGTGTGTGTGTGTGTGTGTGTTTAGGGGGAAGCACAAAGTCAAACCTATGTCCCAACTGTAGTACTCAAATACACGTCTCAGGGAGATTGTGTAGCCTAATTGGGCTTTAATATAGGGTTTTTTAGTCCTAGAGGCACATACTTGACTTCATATTTTTTCTGCTCGCGAACTTTTGGAGCGGAAGGACATATTATCCAACTTTCATGCTTCCATGGACTTTAACTTTCGACAGTTACTATAAATAGGCAACCGTGTAATTTGGCTTTGTGATTTCACTTGACAACATAAATAAAAGATCCCCCCATCATTTCCTATAAATATGGCAACAATATTGGACAAAGTATCATGAATTACAAAATATTTCTGGCTTCAATTACTCTTGAGGATATCGCAGCAAATCAAAATTGTGACTGTATGTCTAATAGTAAATATTCTAATTTTGTTGATGCACACCACAAACATGTATTTACAGGTAACTTGGATATAATACAAAACTCAGATTTAAAAGAAATAATGAAAAAAGGTACAAAATTTCGGATATGTCCCAAGTTGAATATTGACAGTATTTTTCAGGATACATGTGATGCACTCGATTCCTACTGTATGAAATGGGCAAAGAAAGAAAAAATGGATATTCAGAAATTTGAAGGATGGTTATCAAACTTGAAAAGAGTCTTTAGAAATAGAATTTATCGTTACAAATCCCACATTAAGAATTTCAATACGGTTAATCTAAAACAGCCTAAAGTTTCTAAAGCAGTCAAAGAACTACATGATAGATTTGTAGTCACTAACATAGATAAGGCAGGTAACAATTTTGGGATCATCTGCAAAAAATATTATCTGGATGTTTTGAAAAAGGAACTTGGTATAAACAATATTTCAGACATAAGAGGAAATGACGTTTATAAATTACACAAACAATCCATTGATAATTTGATAGATACACATAAAGATAAGATGAAAAGGAATTTTAATATCAAAATTTCTGAAGAGGACTCCTCTATTCCACTTTTGTTCTGGATACCCAAATTACATAAAAACCCTTTTAAATCTAGATTCATAGCTGGTGCTTCAAAATGTACTACAAAGCAATTATCAAAAGAAGTAACATTGTGTTTGACTGAAATTAGATCATTTTTGTAAATACTGTAATGCAATTTCTAGAAACTGTGAAATAAATTGTTTTTGGAGTATTAACAATTCTTCCCAGTTTGTATCTAAAATCAAAGATGTAAAGGCAAAAAATATCAAATGTTTTGATTTTTCTACACTGTACACAAATCTACCCATAGATGAAGTCAAAAGTTCACTTTCAGAATTAATTAGCAAAATGTTTAAACATAATGGTAAACCATACATAAATATTAATTCATATACAAAGAAAGCATATTGGTCACACAATAAATATTCAAAAAGTAACGTTAAATCTTACACTGTTGAAACTTTGATAGATGCTATAAAATTTCTCTTGGATAATACTTTTGTTCAATGCGGACCATTGGTTTTTCAACAAATAAAAGGCATTCCAATGGGTAGCAACTGCTCCCCTTTACTGGCAGATTTATATTTAACCTGGCTTGAATTTAAGCATATTAATAAATTGATGAAAAAGGACTTTCATATGGCTACAAAATTATCAAACAACGCAAGATATATTGATGACATTGCTTGCGTAAATGTGCAAAATTTCAGTGAAATTGCTAAAGAAATTTACCCAAAAGATATCCCTTTGGAGGGTAACAATTCAGATGGTTTCAGAGATGTGTTTTTGGACTTGGATATTCAGGTCACTAATGACAGGTTTTGTATTAAAGTCTATCACAAAATAGATGAGTTTAACTTTGAAGTGGTTAATTATCCTTTCCCGGACAGTAATATTTCGGAAACTATTGGATATAATACGTTTTTGTCACAGATTTTGAGATTTGGTCGTATTTGTTCTACATTTCAGGACTTTGCATCTAGAACCAAATTTATTTACAATAAACTTGAGTCAAGAGGATTCAAAGATGTACTTTTGATCAAATATTTCTACAAATTTTGCTGTAAATATCCCGAGATGGTTAGAAAGTTTGGCTTCAATAATTTTAGAGATTTTAGACTTGCCTGTTTTGCTACTTAATTTTATCTTTTGGC
>OZ026623.1:9871054-9916054 GCA_964020975.1 Hermodice carunculata | reverse complement strand
CTATTTTCAGTGGAAGTAGTAAGTAGAAATGAATATGACGAAGTTCAGCTGAGAAGTTTCATAAACCAGCTTTGTAGCATCACTGGATCTTATTGACATTGCTGAGTCGTATATATGTATCGTTATCAAGCTTCAGCAATCAGGTCTGTTTCAATTAGGTTAGAGGGTGGTCATACATAGAGGGACACATTTGTACAGCACTGTTCTTGATGAGGGGGTGCTAAACAGGTACTCAAAATCAGACAGCCACTTCTATCAATGCCTAGGCCCTCAATTCTGTTAATGTCACACTTTTAATGCATATTGCTGGCTGTGTGTATGTGAGAGATTAACCTCAAGCCTTACCACAATTGTACTCAACACTTGGCATCTAGGCTCTATGTCGAACTTGAGGGCCCCTCTTTGCTTCAAAGAGTTGATGAACTACATATGATAGTAAAAATGAACAATATCAATGTTATGAGAGAAGAGGTACACCGCATAGCAACGACCTACCTTAGAGTTCACTCTGACTTGCAGGCTGCAACAGTGAGCACAATGACAGGTCAAATCGCCATGGTGGTTGTGTCTGTTGTTACATTAAAGACAACACTTAACATTAACTAGAAAATTGACAATTTCAAAATTTAAATGGATTAGTTTCTGCCCCCTATGTATGCCTCACAAGTGCCCACAAATAATTTTGGAATCATTTCACCCACCCAATCAAAGTCACTATCCCATGAATTACCACATCATCTAATTTTTGTATCATATTCAATGAAAACATCTTTCAGATGAATATCTCTTCTTGTTGATTTAAACTTCTAACCTGGCTACAATATATAGAGCACTTGGACTTTTGTCAACTGGTAAACACATGTACCCAATTCAAGAAAATACTCTTGACAAATTTTACAGTGATTTGCATGGAATATATTTCACCCCGATCACAGGCACTAGTCTCGGCTCGTCACCCCATCACTTGCTATTCTTTAGCAAAGCTCTCCAGGAAACACATTGACAGTCTCATACTGCCAACAAACAGGTTTTGAACAGCTCAACATATTTTATTATACAACATCAACATCAAGTTCAATGGACTCCAGCTCCCTTGCAAAGGTGTTGTGAGGTCTAAAATAGATTAGGTTTAGATAAATGACCATTTATATGACCTGATAGCCAAAGCCAACAGGCACATTTTCTGTAATGCTCTGAGAAAATTTCTATGAATTGAACAAGTTCTTTCTCAACAAATTCTCTCTTCATCAACTGAAAAATTATAAAAAAAAAATAAACAAGAAAAAAACAAACAAACAAAAAAAACAAAAAAACAAAAAACAAAAAACAAAATAAAAAAACAAACAAAAAAAAAACAGAAAACAAAAAAACAAAAAACACAAAAAAACACAAAATAAAACAAAAACAAAAAAAAAACAAAAAACAAAAAACAATAAAACAAAACACCCCCCCCCCCCCAAAAAAAAAATAAAAACACGGAATACCTCAGACACAAGTACCTGGTGGAAAAACATGACCCAACTTATGGGGTAGTCAAATTCCTACAAGACTACTTCGTAAACCATAGCAAATATCCGTTACAATATCACCGCTCAGCTATCTCAAACTTTCCACCACTAGTCCAAACAGTAAATAAACTCAGCAAAATTTGAAAGGGATAATATGCTTACAACAAAGGAACAGAGTGTATTTTATATTAATGTTTGTGAACTAGTCAAATGCAACAGGTGCTAAGTTCCCCACAAGCCTTGACTGTTTTGTGGTTAGTAAGGGATAGCTGAAAATGACTCCTTCCCTGGTAATAGCCTGTGAATGTGGCTGCTTTCGGGATCCATGGACTCATCCTATGTCGGCAGCCCTGTGTTTCACCAGGTATATGATTAGGCATGGTTTGGGAACTAAACCATATCAAAAGCCAGTCCATGGATCAAACACAAAATTATATGCTGATACTTTATCCAGAGATACCGGTATGTTGGAGTGTGGTGTGTTTAGGAGGAGGGCAGCTAAAACCGCCAGAATGACTCACATTGTATTGTGTTGGGTATGGCATAAGCATTTGAACTATGTGTCAGTGGACAGACGGCATTATGGGACGAAGGGTGTAAAAAATTGACAACAGCAGCACAGGATTGTTATATCGTCACTTCATCACATCCAAACAATAGGACTCATGCAGCAGTCCCGGGTAGCTAAGGGATGTTCCTGGGGTAAGGCTGTTCATCCAGACTGTAAGACATCAGCTCCATGCTGTTGGAGTGTGAGTCAGGGAATCAGCATTGAGAGTTCCATTACAGGATACACACAGATTCCTCAGGTTGGACTAGGCCAATGAACTTATGGCCTGCAATCAAGTTACCTTGGGTAATGTTGTTATGTTCATGGACAGGTGTATCAAAAAACCTCAACTCAATATAACAATTACTGGGTGTTCTCCATACACAACTATCCAGTAACCAGGCCAAGCACCCATTAGAGAGTAAGCAGGCATTAGCTAGGCCATTGTCGGGGAACTAGTTGACAGCAAAAAAAAAAAAAAAAAAAAAAGGTGCCAAGCAGTGATTCACTACATGGAGGGCATACCCGCTATTGAACATTAAGCTGAATGGGTACTTCATTGTAAATTTGTTTGTACAGCAGCTGCTGCAACGGCAACCTATGGGGATCCTTAACAACCTCACTCTATACAAGAAAAAAATGTATATCAGTGGCAAATATCTTCAATATACAAGCAAAGAAAGCAAGTGGTCCAGATACAACCCCTCTTGGCTATAGCATTTCCCTCCCAAATTTGATAGCAGCTCCAATCACGGTGATAATCAACTGTTCAATTCGTGACGGAAGTCTACCAAGTGTAGTCAAATCTGCTGGCCTTTGTGCTCTACTGAAGAAAAGCCCTGCTTCGCATGTCGAGTCATACTTGCTCCGTAGCCCTCACTGCATTATGCACTGGGCCGATATGTCATTGAGTGGTTATGGAATACAGTAAGGGTCAGAATAAGCCAGGAAGAATTTGACTTTACCAGAGATGCTTCATTCTACTAATGCCCTCATAAAAATGACGCATCAGCGGCTCAAAGGAGACGAAAATCAGCAAATGACTCGAGTTTTACTCCCCAAAGCATTGACTTCATCTTTCATATCTTTGTTCAAAACATAGAAACCTACAAGTGAATCTCGTCACTTTAGATACATTGCAAACTTGTTTTCTATATATCACAATGAGCACAAATAGGCAAAATTTATTGAGACTGGGCTACCTTGCTGTTCTACAAGAAGCTAAATTGTACACAGAGACTAAATAAAATGAATCGCTGATACACTTCGATTTACATAGATCTTTTGAGGTTCTTCACTGCCACCTTTAAGGGGTCTTGTGTGAAACTTAACACAGGTTGCAGGACAGGGAAGGCTTGTGGACAGAAATGTTACAACAAATATTGATACTAATATAGAAAACACCATGCACAGTTTAATCAAGCAACTGAACATTACCATGGACCATGAACATAACAACATAGCATGTTTAATCTCAAGCAATGTACTGTTCAGCTGCAAAATAACATGTTGGAAATCTTATAAAGGAAAGCAGATATTCAACCTTGTGGTAAACACAGATGCCAGAGCTGCCCAATTTTAAAACCTCAGTGCAAGCTTTACTTATGTTTTACCAACAAAAAATGCCGATATACTTACTTCAACTGACATGTGCATATGAAAAGAAGCTTCTGACTGTCAGGTCGGGAGTCTGGACTTCAGTATGCTATATGGCAACTCCATCTCAGAATTGATGGGCACCAAACTACAGTTTGGAAAAAAAGAATATAAAATGAGACTTAAAAAAACAAATACAGGATAGAACTATAATGCATTAATTATCTGAAAATAATATCAATTCAAGAAGAGATACAAACAAAAAAACAAAAAACAAAAAACAAAAAAAACAAAAAAACAAAAAAAAACACACACATTTTGACGATTATGGCCTTTGGGGATCAATGATCGCATAAAGGGAGAGGGCGATACCTAAAAGATTTTCACTAATATTGGTTGCTCATCACAATTGATAAAAACTAAGACAAGCCATGGACGCAAAAATGCATATCCTTAACATCTCACTGGGTCTCACAACTCTTATGTAACACTACAGCTTTGAATAAAAAGAGAATAGTCCAAATGATGTCCTGTTTTTTAGAGCTGTACTTTGTTCCATGCCACAATCAGTTTCGGACCAATGAAAAATAGATTTCACGACATTGTTGCTGAGGAAACATAGTCAGAAAATATTTTATTTAATGTAGAAGGAGATAGCTTTTTCCAGATTTTTTAAAACATGTAGCTCTTGATAGGAAGATACAAAGAATGATTTCATGGAACTAATATATCAAGATAGGGGTATCGATCATAAATTTGTCCAGTGGTAGTATCCAAACGTGTCAATATCACAGCTGAAAACCACTTGGGTCGTCATTCCCTTCTGTTTTCAAAAATTGTGAAGCATGCATATATATATATATATATATATATATATATATATATATATATATATATATATATATATATATATATATATATATATATATATATATATATATATATATATATATATATATATATATATATATATATATATATGTATATATATATGTATATATATATATATAATGGTTGAGTTAAATATAAACCTAACTGTTATAACTTATTTATTACCGTTGCGTGTAAGAGACAAGATTTCTCAAGGTTTAGAATGTGAAACAATTTTAACTAATACTCACTTTTGGTGGTAACTTTTGGAAGTCAAGAGAGAGAAGGTTTCCCTTATATTACATTTCGTTTTCCTTCAGGGATAAACAAATATCATAAAGTTGTTTGGAGGTCTATCTTGAACTTCCTTCTTTCATTTTGATTTCTTTGTCATTGTTTGATTATGGGTGGTTTTTGTTTGCTCGCAGTATCGGTGGAGTTTCTAAAACATTTTTCATGTTAATCACTATTTTAAGATAGTAAAATAGCATTTAATCATCATCACAGTCAATGAAAACTGTATTGATTGGTAAATACTCAAGCCTTGCCTTAATATTTGGTGTAGTTTTTGTTTATAAGCTCGTCAAGATTTAGATGGTTTGCAAATTGGTGTGATACTATGATATTCACACGTAATGGTCTCATAATACTATGTGATGAAAGGACATTCAATCAGAAATTAAGCTTGAGTTATAGCCAACAAAACATATTTGCGCATCCATCAATGTGTTGAAAGAAATCTTATTTTAAAGGCCTTTTTAACCCTTTGTCCAACTGTATTGCATGATAAACAGTTAGGGTTGACCAAACAGGAATATTTCTGGGCAGGATGCACGTCTTTGTGTTTTTGCATAATGAAAATTGTCATTTTTTTCCGATTGTGGATGGCTGCTGTCCATCGCTGTAGGGCCTTGAAATAACCAAAACCTACATCAACCCATTAGCAGTTGTTGTTTAGTCATAACTTTGATGCTATTTATTTGCAATACTTTGCTTCATTTCAGCTTTAAATGTGCATAAAGAAAAGCATGGGGCACATGCAACACGCATTACAGAGGTATTGACACACTGTAAATGTGCTATAAAGCGTAGGTGACCTAATTCATCTTTTCAATCATGTACCAATGCAAATTAGCGACGAAGCTTGGGGATCATAGTTGGTTCAGCGAATTTATGCCTTCTTAACTGTTTCAGTGCCAGGTTTTGTTGGTGATGTTTCACTGAATTCGATGCGCAAAAAGTCGAGCTATGGACATTTGTATTTTTTCCTGAAAAAAGGTCAAAAGTTTTTAACGTTAATTTTCATTTTTGGCGCAACGTCCCATCAAAGCCCCTAAATGTGTCTATTCTATGTTACATAACGTTACAATGATATAAGCATAAATAAGCATTAGTGGCAAATTAAATAATGTGATATAATGATATAATAATGTGAAATAATTATGGGAGCGGTCATACATTTTACATGTAAGCACACAGAGATAGCGGCAGAACTGGCAACAAGCTAAGCGTCAAGCGATATCTTGCTCAATGAGTGAAACTCCAAGGGCCTACCTTAGCAGGTTGGTTGCAGTGACGGAAAATCCTATATTCTTTTCTTCATTATTACATTTAAGCTACGATATCAATTTCAATGTTCAAATGTGCATATATAACATATCAAAGAAAGCGATGTCATGAAATATACAAATTAAGTAAGGAGCGCCAAATTATTTCACGTCATCCTAAAATGTTAATTGAGATAGAAAGGTACGCAAGGCACTGGTAAGCCAGGGATCATACAAACGTAGCCTGGGTTATGAATGGTACCACTGTAGTTTGAAATATAGTTCAGGAATCATACATATACTGGAGGGAATCAGAAGTACAGTAGATACCTAAAATAATTATTTGTGCCTATTAGAGACATCTGTTATTCATGGGTACAGAACCTGTCGACATCAGTACTTTAACTGTCTGTCATTCAGCCAATAGTTGCCATGTTGTACACATACATTCAAGAACATGCTTTAAATGACTGTTCGTTGGATGAGAGACCCCCACTTAAAAGCCTCTTCCACATTCTATTGCATACTCACTTTTGCCTGGTGCATTCAACTCACATTTTCAAATACATACATTGTTATCGGTACCTTCTTACATACGGCAAGACTTTCATGTCTGCCTTGTTCTATTGATTATTGTTAATCTTCTGTTCTGTTTACATGTACAGTATAATTAACTGACATGTTCAAAATTACTTTGTAAGACAAAGCAGATCCGAAAAGGTTTACAACGACCTCAAGTGATACGTATGTAAACATTGTCCATCCATTAAACTCAGCAGACTCTTTTGAAAACGTTTTGTAAACACAGTCACGTGGGTCTGTTTTTCATAAGCCAACCCAAGAAATGTGAAGCATGACACATTCCAACGTTTCATTTTATCTAATGTTCATGGCTCATCCCATAAATGTTCAAAGGAGGACAAATCAAGAGATTAGGCAGGCTATGCAGTATGTGGCCCAATATGGCTGCTTTTAGAGCAATCCAGGATGTTGCTGGAACCATTCAACAACTATGAGCAGGTTTGCATTCACATAGTACAGGTATTGTTCACACCAGTCCGCCAGTGCTAGATGCTGACCCACCCTAAGGGTGACTTACTCCTCATGGTGCAGATAATTTATTCATTTCAGCAGGTTTTATTGATACCTCACAGCCCATAATAGAGGGTACATAAAGGGCAACAATTGAGCCTCGAAAAAAAAAGGTGCTTCTGGTATTATTGCGATTGATATTATGTACACGCCATGAGGCTCCCTTTGGGATGTAATATATAAAAACAATTCAACAAAATTGAAATAAAAAGGAAATGTGTTTTAATTCAAATACTTGGGGTCACACACAAAAGATCAGAAGATTCTGGATCGAATCACAGAACTAGAGGGTTAAGATGTCATTATGAATTTATATAAAAAAAAAATCCCATATTTAGTAGTTTAGTCTAGCAGACTGCCATATTGACATGCACTGTCTTATTTCCTAATTTAGTCTAGCAGACTGCCATATTGACATGCGCTATCTATCTTTTTTCATCAGTATCACTCTATTTTCGCCATCAGCCTCATCAAATGAGGAAATCATGGCAGACAAAGACCACCTAAGCCACTTTTGAATGTATTTGAACTGTGAAAGTTTAGTGCTGTCATTTGATAAAAATTCAAAGGTGGCTGACACTGATATGTTTTAACTCGTACATCCAATACAAAATGCAATATATTTACAACGATTGGAAGTTAATTGCCTCCTTTAAAATTTGGTTTGGATTATTGAAAAAGATGCAGTGCCAGTGGATTCTTTATCAGTAATAGTTTTTGTTTATAGTTTTCAAGAATAATCAGGATAAGCAATACATATTTTTAAATAGAGTATTGATGTCAGATAACTGAACTTAGTTACATCAAATAACATTGTGATTAAGAAATTCACAGTTACAAATTAAAAAAGAAATCCCTGTCCATCCTGTACCCTTCTTTTTTTGCTCCCTTTTAACAAGAAATACATGTTAGGTCCTCACTAACCCTACTTGCCCCCTTAATACTTGGCAGAATAAAAGTGCCAATACCGTATAACATTACAGTCTTATTTTCGTCAATAAAGGTAGCACATGAATATGGCCTTTTGGAATCAATTTGTGTACTTATATATTGTTTGATGTAGGGCTGTTTTAGCGCACAGATAAATTCGAGTCGAAACAAGCAGCTCTTGGTGGTGGCAGTCATTCCTGTTGCACAGTTATTTAATTATTCACTAGGTGTCTGCTTCGTATTTTGTGAGACTCTCTGGAACTGCCTGACTGTTGTCAACAAAGTATAATTTACATGATAATGAATTTTTTAACTTACTGTGGTACAATTTTTTTGGAAAAATGGTCACAACATGTCGACTCCCTTCTAGGAGTCTTCGTCATGTGATGATTTGTGATGGGTAGAAAACTGCCCTGGAAAAAGATGGTTGTACACGGCCGGCAGTTGGTAACCTAGGTCTTGGTTCATCGACGCTTGTTTTTGTCAGATCATGATGCCTTCCTTTCCTTCTGTTTCATCCAACTGGACTCTCGTTTTAGGATCTTGGTGTTCTCTACGGAGATGGTGTGACCAGTCGAAATGCAGTGTTCTCCGACAGCCGTTGGTAAGTCTTGGTTATGGGGTTCCTTAAACCTGATGCCGAGAGACCTTTTCGTTTCTCTGATGTATTTGTGAGAGGAGTTTTGGTCACAAGTAATCTCGTATATTACCCCACTTTTGTTGGTGTCAGGGGTTTTGTCTTTTGGGTGTACTAGCAGTGATCTAAATTTGTTGGCTGGTTGATGTTACAATGTTTTGCCATGTGACTTGTACATTCTGCCTAGGTGTTCCAATAGGCCTTGAATATATGGCAAGCCTATCATTGCCTTTTACAGACCTGTTTTGTTTGTGAAGGTTGTTCGTCCATGGGTTTGGCCTTGAGGAAATGCAGAACCCATCCCCTGCACCCTTTGGCCACCAGGGCTGTACATGCTGTCTCTCCCTGTGTCTGTCTGCTTTTGTTGTCACATAGTTGTCAGCTCTGTGATACAGGGTCCTCACCACAAACCTCTTTTGTTCTAAAGGATGGTGTGATTAGAAGTTCAGCTATTGGTCTGTGTGGGTTGGTTTCTGGTGGACTGTGTTCTTGCTGCTACCATCTTCCAGGACATGTTCACATGGCTCAAGGAAAGGGGGTTTCCCATCTATTTGGGGTTCAATGGTGAAGTGAATGTGTGGATCAATGCTGTTCACATGTGCGTGGAGGTTGTCTACAAATAGATCTTGGGTTTTTGTAAACACGTCGTCCACATACCTAATGCACACGGATGGGGGTTAGGAGCAGTGGAAATGGCTGTTTCGTCAAAATCTTCCATGTAGATGTTGCCTACTATGGGGGAAACTAGTGATCCTATAGCTGCTCCGTGAGTTTGTTGGTAAAGGGTCCCATCATATATGAAGTATGTGGTGTTGAGGCACAGATCTAACAGTTGGGCTATTTGACTTACCTTGAGCTCACATCTATCTTGCAATGTTTCATCTTGTTCAAGCTTTCATTCGATGATGTTAAGGACTGATCAACCAGACACTGGTAAATAGAGCTGATACATCAAAAGATATAAATTTGTGGCCAGGGGGTACCTCTTGATCTTGAAGCATCTGCATTAATTCTTTGGTGTTATTCAAACTGTGTTTGGTGTTCCTTCGTAGAGAGGACAGGTTATCTGCCAGAAATTTGGCTGCATTGCATGTGATGCTGCCACACGCTGATACAATGGGTCTTAATGGGACATCTGGTATATGTATCTTTGAGGTCCTGTATAGCTTTGGAGGCTGATCTGAATGGGGGTAAATTTTCCAGAATAGTTGGTCAGTTATAGACATCTTCTTTTTCCATTCTCCCAGCAGGTTTATCAGCTGCTGCTTGGGTAGTTTTCTACCCGGCACAAATCATCAGGTGACCAAGACTCCTAGAAGTGAGTCAAAACGTAGTGACCGTTTCCCCCAAAAATTGTGCCAAAATAAGTTAAAAAATTCATTATCATGTCAAAACGTGGTACCAGTAATGACATATTCCATATAAGTCACATGTGTTTCAGTTTTTGCGAGAAGATTCTCTGCCATTCATGGCAGTATGCCTTTTTGTTATCTATTTTTGTTTTGTGGTTTACATGCTTCTTGCAGGCATCATGCAGCATTTAAGAGTACTATTATACATAAAACAATGTACATTACTTTTGTAAATCTGAGGAACTGTCATGCTTATTTTCCATATGTAGCTCACAAACACAACTTCGCCCCCCCCCCCCCCCCCTAAAAAGTGCATGTGGATATCATCCTCAGTACATTGCCCTTCACCTTTTGATGTTTATGTATAGCACGTAAACCTTAGGGGTTTGCTTCATGCTGGTGCCGGTGCTTTCTCCATGCTTCAGGATTAAACCTGATGTCTTCTCGTTCACTGGCGCTATGACGGAAACCACTGGCAGCAATATATCGGCCAATTCATTTCCTCTGCCACATATATTTGTGACCACTCACACATTGGCTTACATATTCCAAACCGCGCCCAATCGTTACATTCCCATTATGGTGTAGGACCACTTGAACAAGTCTTACCTTAGTAACTCTGCCATTAATGGATGACTTGCTTAAATTATATATTAAATATCTGTGCTCCCATTGAACATGGTGACATGTTTATGGATAACGTTATTGACCATTGAATTTTAAAAGCATGGGTGTGAAAATCCATCTCATGTCAGCTTGATGATAAAAGTTTGCTACAAGATGGCAAATATGGAAGTGTTCTGTAAGGCTGCTGAACAAAACGTTTCCAATCTGCTTACTGGTGAGGAAAACCTTCTTGATCACATCCTGTGATGGATTCTCTGTAACCCAAGCGAAGGGCTAATGTTATGCAGATGTTGGGTAAAGGTTCTATGATATATATATCCAATTATGATGTTTCCAAAATATGGTAGACCAGTTTGCTGCTACAATATGTGCCCTTACATTGTGGCATTTGAGCACTGATAAGAAAGCAGCAATCACTCGTATAACAAAATGGTCAAATAGAATTCCCAGTGCTTCCTCACAAGAAAAGGGAAAAAAGAACAAATGTATAGCTGAACCACACCGTAAAACGCCACAAGTTCCTTTTATTTTTTGCCTGGGTATTATTTGTGTTGAAAAACAAGTTAAGGTTGACTGAGAGCTTGTTTTCTACTTATGTCAATTATTGGCGATGTGAAAAGATCAGTTTGCGACCAAAATGTCTCACGCCTTGACATGGTTGATGTGAAGAAACAAACTTCACTCCTGACATTAGATAGTTACCCTAAAAGGTAACTGGTGGTTTTAAACGGGTCTTCTTACCCTTTGAAATTCCCTTCAGTAACCACAGACCTTAGTTTTTTCCTAAACACCTAAGCCCAACTGCATTTAACCCAAATTTCATCACCAGCAACAAAGAAAATAATATATATATATATATATATTATATTATTATTTATTGTTTTGTTTTGTTTTTTTTTTGGGGGGGGGGGGGGGCGGGGGTGACTACCAACCTGTGTGAATTAAAATTTTGTATTTTTTTGTTTTTGTTTTTATTTGTATGCTAACTTGGCTTAGCTGACTTGTTAATGGTCCATCATCTGTCTGCTTGTCTGTCCTTCCAGCTGTCGTTCGTCACAGTTCACATATTCGACTTATCTAAAAGGTTGAGCCAAATCCACTTCAAACTTAGTGATGATTTATCTTGGGAAGGTTACTGCCAAATTTTCACAATAGACATGCTCCGGCAATATTGCTGTGTTCTATTAGTTTTTAATTCATTTGGACGTTTTTTTTTATCATCACACTTGCCTGGCAAATTGCTTTAAATTTCCGAGGGATACTTTGGAGACCACAACACCTGGATTTACTTAACAGGTGGAACTGCAATTTTATCACTTTTTTGAATGAAGCTTGTGCTGTTCTGTTTATTTCCCAAATGCTTTCCTAAATTGTTCTGAAGCTTGGTTTAAATGCATTTTGTGGATGGGTTAAAAACAATTTTTTCACTGGGTGATGTTACTCTGTTCCCGTGATTTTATACATATTATATATATATATATATATATATATATATATATATATATATATGTGTGTGTGTGTGTGTGTGTATTGCTCTTTTATATTCTGGCATTTATTTAATAATGCATTCCAGTTAATTATGGTGTCCATAAAAGAAGACTGAAGTGGTTATTCACGTTATCGTGGTATCCAAAACCATCCGCCAGATTTATTTGGATCTTTTTGGGGATTCATGTAAGTTAGGCTATAACAAATACAATCAAAGTCACGTTTCAATACTTACATTTTCCTATGATTTAAGATAAAATGTAAAATCTTAAAATCAAGTTTCCCTCTCAAAAATAGGGTGATCATTCCTTTCAAATTGCAGTTACGCACTTCTGGGGACTCCCGGAGATTACTTTGTTAACAGGAGGCACTTCAGATCTCTTTATCAATTAGGGCAAATGTGCTGGCGTTGCAAAACTAACGACCTGGAAAAATAAAATGTGTAACAAGTCATAAATATCTCCTCTTAACAGGAATTGAGACTCACATAATAGTGGTTTACATCTGTTGAGATCAAGTAGACTTTATTAATATTATACAGTACTAACTAACACTCGTGGAGAATGTAACAATTCGCCTGTATCATGGCACGTGAAAGCCACAGCTACTTAGCGAACTGGTCAGACATATTTGTAACATTAAGTGTGCACCTTCTCTTAATGTGGGAATATATATTTTTCTAAATTTTAGGACACATTCATGTACATTTCAGGAAGATCTATGGAAAGGATGCAAGAGAATATCAATGTTCATTTCTATAAACATTTGACCTCCTGACTTGACCAAATAAAAAATTACCTTCAAGGAGAAGAGATGGCAGACAAAACCACGGCATGGTCACTTAACTTATGAAGAAAGATTGAGGAAACTACAGTTACTAACTTTATCATATAGGAGATATAGGGGAGACATGATAGAAACTTTCAAAATTATGAAATCTTTGTATGACCCAGCAGTTACTGATGGTCATATCCCCTTTCATGAATCTTCCTTGAGAGGTCACGATTATACTATATACAAGCGAAATTGCAGATTAGACATAAGAAAATGTTCTTTTGGGTTGAGAATCACTGATCAGTGGAATAATCTGCCTGACGATGTTGTAAACACTAAGACAGTGAAAAATTTTGAAAAGAGACTGGATTTATTGTGGAAAGACAGTGATGTAATGTATAGTGTGAACATTGATGTAGAACAAAAGACTGGAGCACGCTCCACTCGCTTTGCAAGTAACAATAATATATGTAACCAGGAGCTGATACCAGAGGCTTCCCTTATTGTATAAGGGAGTAAAGCCTGTCTTTAGAAAATAAACCTGTTGTAACCTGTTGTAACCTGTTAACGTGATTTTGTGGTAAAAGAAGTGCCACAATAAGGCACATTGCCAAACGGAGGGAACATGAGCTAGCCGGTGCATGAACTTCAAAGAATGTGATACAAAACAATAGTATTAAATTGCTCCACTCACACATTTGGGTGTTAGAAACCAGCACAGGAAATACAGTAGCATGAAATACATCCATGTTGTGTACACTTCGGTGAAAGATACCCGACACATGATGCCAAAAGTAAGTCTGGAGAAATGACACCTTCACTCAATAAATAAATGAGAGAATGAATGAATTAAAAAATGAATTAATTAATTTTAGCATTGGCATTACCATTTATGCCCTCTTGATTTTCACATAGCTTCCTTTTTTCACTTTGCACAGCAAGAGTTTTACCTGCTATAATAATGCAATTTCATGATATAAACCTCGGCAGTATCCGACATTTCTCCCGTCATCCTTTCCAGTGCTCCTCATAATTTGAGGAACATCAGGAGCCCGTGTAAGTGCCAGGAAAAGGTGACCCATATTCCAGATTTGAACGCTACCCTAACCAACAGCCTTGAGGCTGTTGGTTAGGGTAGCATTATAGACATTCATTACGCTTCAAAGTATGTATGCAGTTATTCTCGGTGGATAACGAAATAACGCCATGTGCAACACCGTGAGGAATAAACCTTTTTGTAAAGTAAATAAAAAGTAAAAATAGTCGCATTTCAGCTGGCACCTCAACCTGATATATCAAACTATACTCCTGACGGATAAAGGCCCGTCTCTGTCAACAGTGGAATGTGTGGAAAAACATGGTGGTCTAGAGAAGGGCTCTTTCGTTTCGTTAAAAGCTCACGCATGAGTGGCAAATGTAACCACTCTGCGTTTTTAAACCTGGCACCTCTTTGGCATGCTACCTGTAAGTTTGGCTATAACCCCCATTGGGGAATTAATTTGGTTCCACTTGCTTGTGAGCCACATTGCCAGTTGGTTAAACGTGGTCGTGTATTTATCGTGCTCATCTCTGACTCGATGGCCAAACACCTCCCATGTATGTTCGAGGACGGATGGGTAGGAAGATTCGGCTGGGATACTGCTTGATGATTTGTGCAGTGTGTGACCATACATTGTCTTGCTGAAAAAATAGCCCAGGATGATTCTGGATATATCTGGAGACTGTTGGGTGGATCTCACGCACATAGCGCTGGCAAGTTGGAGTCCCATTTACCCTGGTTGGTTCTGTTCGTCCCAGCTGCTGCTACCCCCCCCCCCCCCCATGACTCTGCCTCCCCCCACGGCGGTCATGTTCAACCATGTATGCATCCACAAATTTCTGCAAAGTAATAGGTCTGACATATATCTTCCAATAATGGAAATGGAGGCAAAAATCACATCCCGTTAACTACATCACACTGCATCATTGATCCCTGGTCCATTCAGAATTTATGGACACCACTGTATCCACATAGCCTTGTGCACAGGACTGACACAGACATAGTGGTATGGTGGCTTGGCTTCAATTTGGCCTACGCAAGTCTCTTGTCCATTGTATGCCACAATGTAGCAATGTTGCAACTTAACAAAGCAACCATCCAAATAAAGAGTTTAAAAACCTATAGGAAAATATAATTTTACTTATATCTGATAATTTTTCCTTTACAGCTAAGCTGAATTGTTGGTCACCTCATCGTCGTCCATCGATGGTCTGTCAGCTGTCCGCGTGTCGTTCCCCCCAGATCCACTGTAAACTTGGTGGGGATGTGCCTTGGGTAGATCTGAGCTCCCAAGATGGTCTAAGTGCTCACGCTGCAATATTTGTTATTGTTTTTTGTTTGGTTTGGTTTGTTTTTTTAATCGTTTTTTGTTTTTGTTTTTGTTTTTGTTTTTTTGTTTTTTTTTTTGTTTCTGTTTTTTTATTTTTTTATTTATTTATTTATTTTTTTTTGATCTTTTTGGCGCAAATTGCTTTGATGTTATACAGGAACACTTCCAGAGACTCATAGCTTTTAATTTGCTCACCAGGTGGCGCTGTATTTTTTTTCTGGTTTTCAAATATTGTTTCTCCAGAACTTTCACTCAGATTCAGCTGAAACTTTGTGGACATGTTCCCTGTGAAAGTGTCAAACAAAGTTTTTCACTAGATAGTATTGCACTATAGATTCTTGATTTACATCACTTTTTCAATTGGGTACGTACCGGTAAATGCGCCTTCATGATTGATTATCATATGTGTCAATGGGCATCATAATGCTAATTCCCAATACGACTTCTTCTGTGAAACGATCTGTTATAATCACTTCACACTTGGCAGAAATGCACCTTCGCTCGGTCTCAACCAAGTTGGCGCAGATCCCTATACTTCAGTGATTTTTTTTACCTTCCCTTTTCTTTTGGATTTGTTTGTGTGTGAATGTTTTGTTTTTAGTTTCATTTTTCAGATTGTAATTCCCCTTGTTCTTTTTTTGTCAGCTTTTTTGTGTTCTTTTTCTTTTGTTTTGTCTTCTGTTCTATTTTTTGTTCTGTTTTCCTTATTTTTAAGTTTTTTTTTTTTTTTTTTTTTTTTTTTTTTGTAATCCTTTTGTTTTTTCTGTTTTTTGTTTTGTTCTGTTTTTGGAGAATGAAAATCTTTAAAAAAAGTATTCTCCAAAACCACTTTCCCAATTGTTGCCTTGATTTCACCCTGGAACATTTCTAGAAACTCTTACCTTTTAATTGTTCCCCATTTGATGCTGGAATTTGTTTCCTTAATAAATGGTCGTGTCCTTTTGTAACTTTTGACTTGTTTTCCAGATCTGGCACTCAGACTAAGCTTACACTTTGAGGCATGTTTCTTGTGGAAGGGTCAAACAAATTTATCCACTAAGTAGTATTGCACTATTGTTTCATGACTTTTTGCATTGTGTATTTCAGTTCGGGTACTTAACGGTATGTGCACCTTTCCAATTGACTATTATGTAAGTCAGAGGGCATACTGATGCTAATCCCCATTTCGGCTTCTCTCTGAAACGATCAGCCAGATTCACTTCAAACATGGAAGTAATTTACCCTGGGTCGGGCTATATATATATATATATATATATTTGTATGTATATATATATATATATATATATATATATATATATATATATATATATATATATATATATATATATATATATATATATATATATATATATATATATATATATATATATATATATGGTTTGTTTTCGATAGTTTTCACATCCCAAAACCCGTCATTCAAACTTAAAGGAACCTTGTGAACGGATCCAGCAATTTTTTTCAACTAAGTAGCACTGCTATGGATTTTTTTGCTTTTGTTTTTTTTTTTTTTTTTTTTTGTTTTTGTTTTTTGTTCTTTTTTTGTGTTTTTTCCGTTGGGTTACAGAGAATCCATCAGTTTTTTTTTTTTTTTTTTTGGTTTTTTTTTTTTTTTTTTTTTTTGGTTTTGTTTTGTTTTTAGTTTTTTTGTGTTTTTTCCCTTGGATTACAGAGAATCCATCAAAATTTGTTTTTGTTTTTTTGTTTTTTGTTTGTGTGTTTGTTTTCTTTTCATTATCATTTTTTTTTTTCAATTTGGGTACTTTCTGGTAAATGCACTCCTCTTACTGATTACTATGCAAGTCAATAGGGATTTTATTGCTCAATATCAGTTATTTTCTCCACCAAGTAGCAATGCTCTTTTTTACGTTCTCTTTAAATACTCTTCAATATCTCATGATTCGACATATGCTCTATGCCAGATGGCAGGCTGTTTGTGAATTGAGGTCCTGGGAACATCTCAAGGCAGTTTACTGGTTCTACCTGGTTGACCCTTATGTTTTGGCAGGATGACAGTGAGTACACAGAGACCTGAGAGGGCCAAGATTTAACTTGAAAATATATATGGATCACTGTTAAAATTTATCATAAATTTTCATCATTGCCATTCCTGGACTTGACATTTTATTGAAAATGTGCAATGACCGTGACAGGCAGTGACCACCCAGCTTGTTCCTAGACCTGCACCCAGTGGTCATATTGACCCAACAGACTATGATGTAATCTGCCCTCACCTTATTCTGGACAATGCAAGTCGGTGCAAAGGCCAATGTGTGTTTATAAACAGTAAAGTTGACTTCTCCAGTCTAACATGAATCTATACAGATCTGCTTAGTGTTGTGATCTCCTGTTTTATCCACTATATATATCTGAACTGTCAAGACTAATTATTTCTTCCATCATGTCTCAAGCCACAGGCAGAGGTAGAAATACACGCACCAAATCCATTGACTCTGATGAGATTGCTCTTGCAGTCATAGAGGCCCTTTCAGATGAACAGGTGTTGAATAAGTAGAAAGTAGCACTCAGCCCCAACTCAGACGAACTTGCCAACAAAATCAGCAGTATGATCGGAGATCGCTTCGAAGTGTTGGAGAAACAAATTGATGAGGAAAATGAGAAATTGTGTGAACTGGAGAAAAAATTGGATGAGTTAGAACAGAAATATGATGACTTGGAACAATTTACTAGGCGAAACTCAGTGAGAATCACAAGCATCACAGAAGAACAAGGAGAAGACACTGATACCCTGGTGATGAATATGGCCAACGATATGATGGACATCCCCTTAGAAGTTACAGAAATTGACCGTTCTCACAGAGTCGGACCAAGGATACCAGGGAAACATCGCCCCATCATTGTGAAGTTTTCCACTTACCGGAGCAAGGCAAAATTCACCAAGAATCGTAAAAAGTTGAACATTACTTCTGTGCCACAAAGTGTACCTTCTGGCGATGGTAAACTATATGTCAATGATGACTTGACCAAGCGACGTGTCAATCTTTTGTACAAGGCCAGAACCCTGAAACGTGCTAACCAGATAAATGACACTTGGTCATATGATGGCCGTATCCTCATAAAAGACAACCAGAACAAGATTGTTCCCATTACACATGAGAGGGACTTGGCCAGATTTGTCAATGAGCTGCCCTGATGTTACATAATAAGATGTCTCAAAGCTGCACATGACAATCATTTTGCATACCATGCACAATTGTTTTGACCTTCATTGGTTCATAACTAAATATATTTATGTTCAATAAAAGCTTAATTCTAACTTTGATATACTTGTTCTGAACTTCATTAATTCAGAGTATAGATCTCTTACATTCCTTATGTACTACTTCACTTTTCTTTTTTCTTTTCTTTTGTTGTTCACATCAAGCAGTGTGTTTTTCTCAGTAGTATGTACACATTATAAGTATTCCAACGTTTACTTCCTGCGGTATAACAAATCAATATGTTGTCAACTTCTTTTTTTTCTAGTCATGTTAATCACCAGCGACAAATATTTGACACAATTGGGATTTATGACTATTTTCATATATTGTTATCTATACCTCTTATTTGGACCATTTCGGTTACCTTTATTCATATTTTACATGATAGAAAGGTACACTTATTACACTGCTGTTATGTGGGAAAAGAGGCAGCCCGCACCATCTGAATCAAATGTTACTTTCTTTTTTCTCCTACTGCATGGTCAATTGTGCTACGTGTAACAAAAAGGTAAATATTTCAAACCATAATCAAATCAGCTGTGTGTCTTGCTTGAAACATTATCACATTAAGTGTCTCCATGAAATTAACTCTACAGATAAATCATGGCTTTGTCCTACGTGTTTACAAAATGAGTTTCCCTTTAACTGTGAAGATGACGATGACTTATACTTCAATTATCTATCTGAAATGTGGTTTACTGATACCAAAATCAATTTTGCATCCCTGAACAGTAAAATTTTCGTCCCGTTTGAGAGTAATAATAAATCTACCTCACTTCCTATCTATGAATGTGATCCTGACCTGAACTTTTTCAATCAACCACAAGTCATCAATAACATATGTGACAGTCAGTATTTCACAGAGGACAGTTTTCACAATATGATTGATACTTTTGACGTGGATTCCACCTATTTATCACTCTTTCACCTGAATATCCGGAGTCTACCTGCTCATTCTCATGAATTGAAATCGTTTCTACACATTTTAAGACACCGATTTCACATTATAGGTATTTCCGAAACATGGCTGAATAACACTAATTATGATTTATATAATTTATCAGGTTATAATCATGTTATGAAGTTCCGTACGGATCGGACAGGTGGAGGTGTCTCTCTGTTTCTAGATGAAAGTCTACAGTATGTACTACGTGAGGATATCAGTGTCTTTAATGACACACTAGAGACACTTTTTATAGAAATTATCACTGATGTAAACAATTCTAAAGACAACTATATTGTTGGTCTCATATATCGACCCCCAGGTACTAACTTAGAAGTTTTCAATGAGTCCCTTGAAAATCTGTTAAACATTATCAAGGTTGATAAGAAGAAGTGCTACATCATGGGTGACTTTAACATCAATATCCTGAATCCAAATCAGCACACAGGAACCTGTAAATTTATGGATATCATGTATAGTAACTCATTTTTACCCTCTATCAATAGACCGACAAGAATTACAGAAACATCGGCAACCATTATTGATAATATCTTTACCAGTGATATAGAATTTTCTGTTGCTAAAAAACGGTATTTTATACACTGATATTTCGGATCACTTACCCATCTTCCATATAAGTAATGATAAACCCCATAATAACCTTTCTACTCCTGTCTATAAAAGAATAATCAACGAAAAAACTCTTAACCATGTCAAGTTTAAAGTTGAAGCACATGATTGGCAAACTTTGCATCCAAATGATGTAAATATAGCAATGACTTCCTTTGTCCATAACTTTCTGGATCTATACAATGGATCAATTCCAACCAAATTAATAAAATCTAAATATAAATCTAACAAACCATGGTTGACTTTCGGATGGATCAAATCAATAGGAAGGAAAAACAGACTTTACTTTATTTATCGTCATTCAAATCCAATGTCAATGAAAAATTTGAAAAATATAAAAAAAATCGAAATAAACTTAATCACTTACTGTGTATAGCTGAAAAACAACATTACATCACTTTTGTTGATAACAACAAACACAATCTTAACAAATTATGGCAACTTATAAATAATATTATAGGAAAAAAGAAACAAAATAAAGTAAATACTAAATTTAAATATAATGGAACATACATATCGGATAATAAAGACATTGCTACAAACTTTAATAATTTTTTCATTAATGCCGGACCAAATCTCGCAAAATTAATTCCCACTGCCAATCAATACTCTTCATCCTACCTGGAAGGAAATTATCCATGCTCACTTTATTTTCACCCCATTGTGGAAGATGATGTACGAGTTATAATTCATTTTTTACGTAATTCTTCACCAGGATGGGATGAAATTGATCCTAAAGTTGTCAAACATATATCTGCTGGCATTCTTAAACCTCTAACCTATATTATAAACTTGTCTCTATCAACAGGTATCTTCCCTGATGTTCTTAAAATAGCCAAGGTTATCCCCTAATATAAGAAGGGAGATCCTGAATTGTTTACAAATTACCGACCAATTTCTGTGCTACCATTCTTTTCCAAAATATTTGAAAAAGTAGTTAATAAACAATTGATTGCATACTTGGAAAAGCATCATATTTTGTATGGCTTTCAGTTTGGATTTCGCCAAGGATATGGTACTGAAATGGCGGTAAATTACTTAGTCAATAAGGTATCAGAAGCCCTGGACAGAGGGCATTTTGCTGTCAGTATTTTTCTGGATCTGTCCAAGGCTTTTGATACCGTTAATCATACTATTCTTTTCTCAAAATTGTCCCACTATGGTGTTAGAGGACTGCCTCTTCAGTGGTTCGTAAGTTATATGACCAATAGAGAACAATTTGTTTCATTCCAAAACACTAAATCACCTCGTATGAAAATCACATGTGGCGTACCACAAGGCTCAATACTTGGCCCGCTTCTCTTCTTGTTATACATTAATGATCTTAGGTAATGTGTCACAAGACATCTTTTCTTTACTATTTGCTGATGATACTAGTCTCAAATTTACTGGTCACGATCTAGATGTATTGGAAAACAACATCAATATGTCTTTGGGCTTAGCTATTGAGTGGTTCAACTCAAATAGACTATCTGTCAATATAGAAAAAACTAATTTCATTTTCTTCCACAGAAGGAATCATTCAATGAGCCATCATTCTTTAAAAATAAAAGTCAATGATACAGAATTACAACAGGTAACCCTCTGTAAATTCCTAGGCATTTGGTTAAACGACAATTTGAATTGGAAATATCACATCTCACAAACTTCTAATAAACTGAGCAAAATTGTAGGTATTTTCAAAAAATTAAGGTAGAAATTTGGGAAAAATATACTGTCTCAGTTGTATTATAGTTTGGCATATCCTTACCTTATCTACTGCAATACATCCTGGGCTTCTACTTATGCCACAAGCCTAAATCAAATTGTTGTACTTCAGAAGAAACTACTGCGAATTATCAATTTTTCTACTTATAACGCCCACACAGATCCTATTTTTTCAAGCCTCAAGATATTAAAATTTGAATAAATTAATATCTGCATGACTTCTATCTTTGTTTATAAGGCTTTTTCATAACCTGATGCCAAATATCTTCAAGAATTCTTTTCATTTTCATTTTGATGTCCATAATTATTCTACCCGGTACAGGGAAGATCTATATGTCCCTAGATACCGAACAAATGTTTGTAAATTTGGAATGAAGTACCATGGTCCTAAAGTTTGGAATAATATTCCTCAAGATTTGAGAAAGGTACTGTGTCTGTCTTCATTTAAAAAGAAGTTGAAATTTTTGTTGCTTCTTAATACAACTAATTGACTGATTGTATTCTTAATAATCTTTGATGTGTATAATGCCATCTGGTATATTTTATACTTATATAAATTTACATATATAGATGGGGATATTATAAGCTCACCAGAGTTTCTATCCCCAATGTATACTGTGTATATTTGAATGTTTATGCTGGATTAATAAAATTCAATTCAATGATACAATTAAACTTATATTTTTTTCAAGAATTTTTCTTTTTGGCAAATCTTTGAAAGTTTTATAAATGCTATATGCACTAAGCTAAAACTCAGGTCCATTCAATCGCAACTTTGAGTTTGTGAACAAGCTTTGGTAAGCTGGAGAAAGGATGTTCATACAGCCTTTTAGTTATAGTAACATACCTCACAATACACTATGGTTGGCTACCTTAATCATTAGAAATATTGTCCAGTATGTATTGTTCCTGATCTATATTACAATATTGCCCTGTATGCAAAATTAGCTGCACTTAGTACTTGTATCACTAGTGTAGAAATTCCCTGCCTAGCGTTTGGTAGTTTGTTGTTCCGAATTCGATATTTATATACAGTTAGCAGTAGGACGATGTTTTTAAATTTTTAGGAACAATAAATATAGGATGGTCGCATTACTCATACATATCGCAATTCAAGCACTTGTAGCGGAAATACATTTTTGATAATAGGGTTGTCAATTAAATCGATCAATTATGCACCGGAATAATTGTGTTCTAATGTACTAATCCGTATTTATATATTCTCACCAAGGAAACGCCAGCGTTGGTATGTTTCTATCGCTGATAAAAGTATCACCGAACGTAAGAATCCTGAAATCATCGACCCATTGAACTGTCTATAATTTGATTGCGGTTACCTATTAACGTGCCTAGAAGCGAATTCTTTAAAAACTTGGAATGATATGTGTGTGTGTGGGAGTGTGTGTATGTGTGTGTGTGTGTTTGTGTGTGTGTGTGTGTGTGTGTGTGTGTGTGTGTGTGTGTGTGTGTGTGTGTGTGTGTCAGTGTCTGTGTCTGTGTCTGTGTGTGTCAAAAGCTTCAATATGATTATGGATCTATCGCTTTGGTTATTTGTTTGGGACATAATAAGCGTATCAACTGTCTGATAGGAGCTTACTTATCATATTCATATCGATATAGAATATAAAGCGTCATTTAAAAAGGCTCCTGGGACTTTCATGAAAAATCATTAACTTTGAAATTGGGCGTATAACTTTAGTTATATGGGTTAAGCGTCAGTGCATCTGGCCGTAGAAAAATTATTACATTTATTTTGACTAAGGTTTGTTGGTAAGTAGAAAATTGTTTTGCTAGCTCAGATGAAAATGCAGCCTTGTCATTCTGCTCCGGTGCCATCATGTGTCCAATTGTAATATTTTCTCCTTTCCACAGCAAACGGTAAAGTCCGAATCGCAGCAAGAAGGTTGAAACAGCGACGCGAATAATATGGAAAACATGGGTTCTGAAATGAAGCAACAGGGTTACAAGTGTAAAGGAGAAATTCAGTTGACAAAAAACGTTAAATGGGGGCGCTACCGCTACATATATATATATATATATATATATATATATATATATATATATATATATATATATATATATATATATATATATATATATATATATATATATATACATATATATACATATACATTTATATATGTGTATATACTTACATGTATGTCTGAGATCCAATTTGATGACTAAGGTAGGTTGATGCATCAGCATTATGGAGAGCACCTATGGGCGTTTGAGTTTGAATCCTTAGCATCCATCATGGTTTCTTCTTTTTTTCATCCTGAATATCCTGGCAATGTCACTCAAATAAACCTTGCTGCTGGGCAGAGTCATTTGCATTTGCTTTTGGGACTAAGCAGAGCATTAAAATCAGAAAAAAAATAATAAACAAGACAGAAAGAATCAAGAAGTTTAAAAGCTGTCCAAAAGAAATATTTAACGGCATAATATATTTTGATGTAAAATATTTATATTCTAATCCCTAACATGAGAAAAAGGAAGATAAACAATGTGATGTATTTTATGATAAACACAGTCGATGACTTTGCATGTGCTATCATATGTAGCTTAATGCAAGCTACCATGCTGCCCTATGGGTACGATATAGAAATTGACGACGGATACCCGTTCCCGTTGGGTCATCCTAACTTTACAGAAAACTGCACTTTCTTGTAAATAACTACACAGGGTAGTCAACAAATGAACTTTCCATAATATGTTTATTTGGAATATGGAGAGAAGTGTAAACTTAAGAAGTACTTCCTTTTCAATGCATTTCAGGGCACCAAGTTATACTGTGAGACAGGCATTTTGAAGCAGTCTCTGTTGCAAATGTCATCAAAAAGCTGACTTGTCAGTCAGCTGAGCTTATGCGGTGGTTAGGCATTTGTCGTCTGTCCGTCCGCCGTCCGTTAGCATCCACAATTCGCATTTTCAATTTCGCCTACAAAACCAGTTGCCAGATTCAAGCATTCGTGACCATTTGAACAAACTGGGTAGAGACCCACCGATAGTACATCTCCACCAAGTTTGAGGTGAATCTGTGAAAAAAAAATATATCCAAAACTCAAATCTGACCTTTGGATTGTGTGTGTGTGTGTGTGTGTGTGTGTGTGTGTGTTTTTTTTTTTAGTCCCTTGAGCGAATCTACAAAAAAATAAGGTGGTGCTACATTATATATATATATATATATATATATATATATATATATATATATATATATATATATATATATATATATATATATATATATATATATATATATAAAATCATGATTTTTGGTGTCTTATGGGTATTTAACGACTGTTTCTGCTTCCGTTACTCAAATTAAGCTGGAACTTGATGGAAATATTCCTTATGGAAGGATCCCACAAAGTAGTTCATAGGTGGGAATGAGGTGTTTCCTAATTTTTAATGATTTGTTTTTTTTTTTTTTTAATCTCAGATACTTATTGATAAATTCACCTATCCTATTGTTCATCACACAAATCAGTGGGCATTCTAATGCCAATTTACATTTTTGACATCTCCAAAACCCTCATTCAGATTGACTTCAAACTTGGAACCGATATACCTTGGTTGGGTCTCTGTGTTCAAACGGTCATGTTCCCTTAATTGGTGTTTTTTTTTTTCTTTTTTTCTTTTTTTTTTTTTTTTTATATGATAAATCTTGGGGCAAATCTTAAAAAAAAAAATTTTACTCTAAAACAGCTAACCCGATTACTTTGATATCATACATGAACACTCCGAGGGAATCCTAGTGCCTAATTTGTTAACCAGGTCGCGGTGCGATTTTCTTTGGTAATTTTGTATGATTTTGTATGTATGTGTATTTTTTCTTCTTTTTCTTTGTTTGTTTGTTTGTTATTATTGACTTCTTCCCCACAACCCGAAACTTCGGGTACTTGTCGGTAAATGCACATTTCTCATTCATTATGCCCCCCTTCGAAGAAAGTGGGGCATATAGCGTTGCACATGTCGGTCGGTCGGTCAGTCGGTAGACTGTGGTTGCCGCACATTAACCCAAGACGTTTTTAAGCTAGGACTTTGATATTGTATAGCTGTATTATTCTTGTCAAGTGCTAGGCAAAATCTCAACATGGGTGACCTTGACCTAAATTCCAAGGTCACAGTGGTACCTAAGTTTCCTTTGGTTTCTGTACAATAACTGAAGATGTTTTTAAGCTAGGACTTTTATACTGCACAGGATTTTAGTCCATATATGGGGCTAGACAAAGTTTGAAGATAGACGACCTTGACTTCATTTTAAAAGTCACACAGCCACTTTACTGAAAACGATTTCATGCTTTCTGCATGATACCTTATACCTTAGAGCTAGGACTTTTATATTGCACAGCTTTATGGTTGTCTGTAAGGGCTGGGTTGAGTTTGAAGATGAGAGACCTTGACCCAGTTTTCAGGGTCGCAGAGAGATTGTAGTTAGACTGTGGTTTCCGCACAATAACTCAAGACGTTTTTAAGCTAGGACTTTGACACTGTACAGGTGTATTATTCTAGTCAAAAGCTTGGCAACGTTTGAAAATGAATGACTTTGATTAAATTTCCAAGGTCATAGTGGTACCTATGTTAACTTTGGTTTCCACACAATAGCTAAAGATGTTTTTAAGCTAGGAATTTTATATTGCATTGGATTATTGTTTGTATTCGGGGCTAGGTCAGGTTTGAATATGGGTGACCTTGACCTAATTTCAAAGGTCACAAAGCATCTTGGTTGAATACTGTTTCTGTATGATAACTTGCATTTTTAGAGGTAGCACTTCTATATTGCACAGCTTTATGGTATCTCACATAGGCTAGTTTGAGTGTGTAGATGGGTGACCTTGACCCAGTTTTGAGGGTCACACACAGACACTAGACTTTCTGTTGTTTTTGCACAATAGCTAAAGAAGCATTTGAGCAAGGACTTTGATACTGCACCGCTATATAGTCCTTGTTAAGGGCTAAAAGAAATGTAACGTTTGGTGACCTGGATCTAAATTCCAAGGTCACATGTTCACCTGATTAAACTTTGGTTTGTGTATGATAACTTAAGAGGTTTTTAAGCTAGGACTTTTCTGTTGTACAAGATTATAGTCCATATTGGGACTTGTCGAAGATTAAAGTTAAAAGACATGTGACATTGATGTAGATCAACCTTCACTAATTTTGTAATGTCACGAGTGCCCCATCTACCACTATCAATAGGGTAGCGAGGGCAAGGGTAATAAGGGCTGGGGGCATCTATGTTTTAAAAACATATCTTGTTACCATATAAATAAATGGGCATTCTAATGCTCATTCACATTTAAGATATCTTCGAAAAAAAAAAATGGCCAGTTTGCCTTTCAACTCAGTGGCATTTTACTTTGGATAGGTCTCTACCAGATTTATTTTTTCAAAAAGTCATGCCTTTTTGCAGCATATCGTAAAAACGCGCAAGGGAGAATGCATATGTTAGCTTAGCATAGGACTGTCAAAATCCTGTTGATTTTTTATTTTTATTAGTCACTAGAATCTCTACGATGCATGGAGGCATAAGTCAGTCTACCCTTAAATAAGCGAAAACATTTTTTTTCTTAACCGTGACCTATCGCGGTGTGTGTGTGTGTGTGTGTGTGTGTGTGCGTGTGTGTGTGCGTGTCTGTATATATATATATATATATATATATATATATATATATATAGCTTTTACTGGGTAATTGAAGTCTATTTTTTTTTCATAAATTTAAGATTGACCTATGTGACTTGTGAAATGTTGTAGTATTATGTCTTGACGCTAGTTTTCAAAAATGGCATCTAAAATTTTAAGATTTATAGGAACTTTGCGATTTTATTTTCTTTAACTTTTTCTAATTCAAATAATAATAATGGTAAGCTCCATATCAAATTTGAGGTAAAAATCATAATATAAGTTAGATTTTATTTTCACCTTTGTTCATCTGTACTTTAATATTAATATTTTCGAAACCAATTTGTACGTATATTCAGCAATTAGCAAATAAATTCAACTAGCCTGCACATACATTTCAAATTGTGTGATACAACAGCGAGCGTTGTTGCAGTGTGTGAGATAATGTTTAGCAGTGTCCAAAGAAAATTTGTGAACCCTGTCAAGACCATTTCCAGATTTAGAGTTTTTTGTCGTAATCACAACTTATAAGCAGTCCATGTATTTTCTTTAACGACCATTTAGCATATAGAAATAAGGCATGAAAATGTGCCTTTTGAAAATGGGATCCAATAACGTGACTTGAGAAATTAAAATACTATGGGTAGGTGCAGATGAAAAAAAAATTGATACCGTCTGTATAATATTGTATAAATGGCAATACGGCTGCCTATATTTCGGAGACAGGTCATAGACAGTCAACAACTAGTCCCTGACACTATAACGTGTTCACTTTATGAGAATATAACAAGTAAAAAGTCTGTCGTCCATACAGATTATTGAGATTTAATCAGTTTTACCATATCGGAAAAGAACAACACAACGGGTACTCAAATGCATATGCCCACATTTGTATGCTTGCGATATAATCACAAGTCAGACCAATGACAGAACCAGCAATAGGAAAATTTGTGCATATATTCTTGCATTGTGCCTGCTACATAGCAGCAAGAACAGTGTAATCTAATTCATTTTCACTAACAGATCAGGATGAAAGAAGCCGCTATATAAACTTCCTACGGGGCCACACAGATAAGCTTGCAAGATGTATGGACCTGTCTGATGATTTTCTCAACACACTGCTTTCAAGAGGCGTTTTAGCGAAAGCGCAACTTGACAATATACGGGTAAGATATATCTCTTTCAGATCTCTTTTCATTTTGTCACTTCTTACCTGATGTATAAATACGAAAACTAATTTATATCAAAAACGTAAACTTTCTGTCCTCTGAGGACCCACTCCATGCTAGTAAATAGATGTTGCTGTGGTTTGCAAATTTGGCTATCTCACTTTTTTTTTCTCTTTTTTATTTGAGTCAGAGAAAATACTTTACTTGCAAAAAGCTCTGTTGGCCACTTCGTGAATGCTGGTTACATGAGATACGAAAGAAGATACACTCATTTTATAATTCACTAATCTGAATATTTATTTTCTTTTTATTATCCTTGCAAAAAAAAATTCATTCAATGTGAAGTGGAACAAATTTGCTACACTAACAGGATACCCACACATATTGTAACAAAATAGCACAAAATATATGAGATCCCATTGGGAGCCACGATACGGCAAGACCTTAAAAACGAACACAAATAAACCATGGAATTCTAATCTGCACAGAGAGCAGGAGAGTTGCATGTGGCACTAACGCTTACACACTTTTATGAGTACTGCATACAAGCTGATTTTGAGCCATCTAAAGACAATTTATGTGTTTACAGGCAATTCAAGGAACAACGTCCGGGAGAGCAGGTGTCTTGCTTGATACAATGGGAAAACGATCCACAACTGAAATTAGAAAATTCCTTATAACTTTAAAAGACCATGAAGGAGAAACTGGTGCCGCGGAAATCTTAAAGGAAGATCCAAATTTGTTTTGTAAGTCAATTTTCATTTTCGTATTTGTATTTGTGTCTTTTTTTTTCCAGAACTACTTCCTGGTAGTCATTACCCTATTATGCATATGTAACTGACACGAGAATAATAAGCTTTATGGACTTTTTATAGTAAATGTCATTGTTAATGTAAATGTTGCTACTCAGTGATGTATTAATGATGAATCAGGGTAATGTTTTGGCACATGATAATAGATAAATGAGAAGATGTCCTCTCTAAATTACTTATAAATCCAAAAACAAAACACGAAGAGTGAGACCAGAAATGAAAACGATTCAGTGATAGCCTCCAGTGCTGATTTTGGAATACATTTTGACAGAAATTGTAACTGTCAATTTTGTAAATTAAATTTCAAAAAGAACAAAGAATTTCAGAGTGACGTTAGTAACAAACAAATCAACTAGAAAACCCCCAATCAGAGAATGTGATGTTATCTTCCAATATTATTTATTTGGTATCAAGCATCAGATGAAAATTACAATATTCGGGCCTCAACTACTTAATCAATTAAAAGAGAATTAGTGGACACAAAACTACAAAAAAAAGAAAAAAAAAAAAAAAAAAGAAAAAAAAAAAAAAAAAAAAGAAAAGAAAAAAAAAATTGTTTGTGTGACCATTTCAGCACTTACGACAATTTACATTTGGATTGTCGGAGCCGAATTATTGCTTACATAGAGTCAATTTTGTGGAACCAATATAGTTATGTTAACACAAGAAACTTATTAAAAGCGTTGTCTAAAGGCATTGACCAATTACATATATCTCTTTAAGCACTATCGTTCCGAGATATAACCAGATGAATAGTGAATCAATGATTGTTTGGGACCTACTTATATTGAACACATATTTCCACAAAAGTTTGGTGACATTATGTATGTTTGCAACGGCAATTATTCGGAAACCAAATTCGAAGAAGCAAAAACGTGATCAAATGTTTTGCAGCAATCTTTCCAAACACAAAAGTTTAATTCACTGAACATTCAGTCACGTTTCAAAATGAAGTTTGTTTACAACATGATTTCCAATGAATGCAAAGGAAAGATCACATTATTTCCTATACATGAGGCAATATTATTGAACAAAGTATCACGAATTACAAGAGATTTCTGGCTTAAATTACTCTTGAGGATATCACAGCGAATCAAAATTATGTGACTGTATGTCTGACACTTAATATTCCAATTTTGTTGATGCATACCAACAACGTCTATTTACAGGTAATTTAGATATAATACACATTTATTTCAGTTTTAAAATAATTGATGAAAAGGGTACAAAATTGGTCCTCAATTGAACATTCACAGTACCCTTCAGGATTCATGCAATGCATTTGATTCCCACTGTATGGAATTGGCAAAGAAAGAAAATAAATCTCAGAAATTTGAAGTATAGTTATCAAACTTCGAAAGAGTCTTCACAAAACAAATCTCTACAAATACCAAATGAGGAAGTTGAACATGGCAAACTTAAAGTAGTCTAAAGTTTCAAATGCAGTCAAAGAACTACAAAAACGATGTAGGCCTATTTTACTCTTTTACTTTAAACTTAGCTGACTGACAAGTCGGGAGAACTAAAAGGTGATAGGCCTAACAAGTCTCTTTTTATTTTTGGCAGAAGAAATGAAATTTGTGTTTTGGGTGGTTAGGCCTATACATTTTGGAAAAAGAACTAGTTTCTGCAGTTAATGATGAATATTTCTAGGGTTGAGTGGACCAGTGTAAACCACCAGTTGCCTTTAATGGGGGACTACCTGTCTCAAGTCAGGAGTGAAATTTGTTTCTTCACATTGGTATTGGAAAAGAAATGTTGATGCTTTGGCAAGTCTGAAATCTCTTTGCCGTCATTGTTGGGTTTGGAATTAATGAATATGGATCATGTGTTTCTGTACTATACAAAAAAAAAAAAACATTTGTAGTCACTAACATTGATAAGGTAGGTAAGATTTTTTATCCAGATATTTTGAAAAGAAATGCACTTGCTATAAACAATATTTCAGACTTGAGCGGATTGTCAAATTATAAATTACATAAACAATACAAATCCCACACTGTTGAAACTGACAGATGCTATGAAATTTCCTTTGGATTATTCTTTTGTAAACTCTGGACTATTGGTTTTTCAAAAAATAAAAGTCATTCCAATGGGAAGCAACTGCTGCCATTTACTTGCAGATTTGTATTTAACCTGGCTCTAAGTTAAGTATATGGATCAATTTGTTAAAAAAATGACTTCCAAATGACTACAAATTGTGTTTCTGGACTTTGATATTTAGGTCACTAAGGACAGGATTCGCATTAAAGTCTATAGCAAAATAGATGAGTTTAAATTTGAAGCAGTTAACTAACTTTTTCCGGAGAGCAACATTTCAGAAGGTATTGGATATAATATTTTTTTTTTCATAGATTTTGTGATTTGGTCCTTTTTGTTCTAAATTCCAGGACTTTGCATGTGGAGCCAAGTTTATTCACAATAAACTTGAGTAAAGAGGATTTAATGGTGTACTTTTGATGAAATATTTCTTAAAAGTTTGCTATAAATCCTCTGAGATGGTGCAGACGTTCGGCTTCAATAACATTAGAGGTTTGAGAATTGCCTGTTTTGCTATCTGATTTTATTTTTTGGCATCATCTTTTTAATATTCACATTTCAGACATTTTATCTTTGCTTCTTTTCAGTCGGGTCAAATCCCAGGGGCTATATAGGTAGCAGGCAGCATCCAACAACTGTTATAAGGTTGCCTTATTGCACTTGATACCTGGTTAAGGAAAATTATATTTCGGTTGCATTTTCTTGACCTACAAAAAACAACATCTTTTCCGACTTGCCCTACATATTTTGCTGTAAATACCCAAAGATTGTTGGAAAGTTTGGCTGCAATAATTTAAACAACTTTAGACTTTCGTGTTTTGCTACTTAATTCTACCTTTGGCCTCATTCTGTTTAAATATTCACTTTGAGACATTTTATTCTTATATGTCTTCTGCCAGGTTAACCCCCCTCCCCCTTTCCGGGGGAGGAGGGAGGTGGTCAGTAGCTCATGGCCACCTACTAGTACAGAAAAACATGACCCATATTCACAAATTTTAAACCCAACAATGACAGCAAAGAGATTCCAGAGTTACCAAAGCATCAACATTCATCTTCTAATACCAATGTGAAGAAACAAATGTAACTCCTGACTTGACACAGGCAGTCACCCATAATAATCAACTGGTTGTTTAAAACCGGTCCTCTCAACCTTTAAAATGTAATTCATTAACTACAGACTATGGTGTTTCCAAACTGTACAGGCCTAAACACTCACAATACAAATTTTATTAATTCTGCCAAAATAAAAAAAAGACGCTTGGTAGGCCTATCAAGTTTTTGTTGTCCTGACTTGTCAGTTACAAGTTTGCCTAATCATACTTAAAATCTGTTAAGAAACATCATGTCTCGATGACATGTTTTTTTACTTAAATGCTAATGACTTTCATTATTTTTGACATGGCTAAGTACACAATTGCTCAATGTCAAACAAAATGCTCAAAATTGACCGTTTTTAATCATCCGTCACAAACCTCACCCACCATGGTGAAACATTGCTTGGAGAATTTCAAACTGAGAAGTAGGTGTCATCATGTTTTTTTTTTCTACATTTCTGGTGCAGAATGCCTAGTTTTGCTGTACGTTTTAGGGTTTCCATCGTTTTGTATAGTTGGTGTAGCTATAACTGTTTATTTTATAATCACTGGGACTGAATACATTGCCCCAGTTTGTTTCTGCTTCAATTTTACACTGGCAGGTTGTTTAATTGAGATATGGTATCCAGCTAGAAAGGGCATATACTGTCTCAGTGGTAAGTCAAAGTGGTCGTAGTTGAACTTGTATTATACAAATTGTAATGGTGTTTGGTTTGACAGTTATATATATATTTTTTTCCAATATGGTGGTCTGCATTTATTAGCAAAACTTCATGTATTTAGCTAATTCATCATATGCCAGATTCATATTTCTTCATTATTATGTGGGTTGTCTTTGCTGGATATATAGCTTAGACAAGAGGATCCTAACCAGAGAGACATGTATGGGTATAGGCTCCAAAACATGTTTTGAGTAGTTACTTGCTGCAGACTCTTTTATTTATTATTATTATTATTATTATTATTATTATTATTATTATTATTATTATTATTATTATTATTATTATTATTATTATGTGGGCTAATACAGTCTATGTCAAAATTCTGCAGAGGAATGTCTGCAATATGAAATATAGTATTTCAACATGTATAGGTTTGCCAGTGACAGGTAAGACAATGGAGCGTTGAGTTCGGACTGCAGAATAGGGTGTTGACTACAAGGAAGTGGTACTGAACAAAAAGACACAAACAAAATTATACGTTATGGGCATTGAGGCTGATGTGCGCCATGCCCGATTTCAGCCTCACTCATACATACATACATACATATGTATATATGTATGCATGTATGTATGTATATATGTATGTATATATATATATATATATATATATATATATATATATATATATATATATATATATATATATATATTTATTTACTGTGACACTTATTACTTCTCCAGAGGATACAACAGTTCTATTTCGACTTCCCTGAAAGGCTGTTTTTTTTTCAGTCACTGCCTGCTATATTGTTAGACTAATGAAATTTGTTGTTTCTGTCTCTACTAAGTTTGTCACGTTCGATACATTTTCGGCTACATCTTAACAAATGTTCTCCAAAACTCTTCTTGGTCTACACTCAAACAGTATAAAAGTGATATTAACTTTTCTCTTAAGGTTACAGGACTATTGACATGATATTTACTCTTTACTTGATATCCTTCACATTGGTATTGGAAGAGAAATGTTGATGCTTTGGCAAGTTTGGAATCTCTTTGCTGTCATTGTTGAATTTGGAATTAATGAATATGGACCATGTTTTTCTGTAGTATTGGATCCACTTTGATTCAGCACCGTTAGGTTGTACAAGTTAATGTTCTTCTAAGAAGGTCACGCTTAGACAGCACATGAGTGATTTTGATCCCATTTCTGAGGTCACAGGGCAATATACATACATTCCACTCTTCAGTGCAATAGCTTTAGAAGCGTTTGAACTGGGACATTGATATTATACATGTTCGTGCTCATCCTAGAAGGTCACACACACCCAGTACATGGATTACCTTGAACTTATCCCAAAATCACAGAGGCACAAGTATAATAAATCTCTAGGTCAGCTGAACATGGACCCTCTTGTTTATTGATATGAGCCCCCATGTTTAATGATGTTTATGGATGTATTTAGTGTTTTTTACTTCGTCTGAAACTATCACTCAGATTAAGCTGGAACTTTGCGCATATGTTCCTCATGAAAGGTTCAAACATAGGCGTAACCAGGTGGTACTCCTGGGTATTTCTGATTTTTAATGATTTAATTTTAATTCGGGTACTTATGGGCAAATTCACCTATGCTATTGATTACCATTTACGTCAATGATCATTCCAATCCAAATTCACATGATAATGAATTTTCTTTAAGCAAACCTTAAAAACACATATAAATGTCATATGCAGGCAGCTAAAGCTCAACACAGGTCTGTTCAATTGCAACTTTGATTTTGTACACAAGCTTAGGTCAGCTGAGCACGGACTGTTCTTCTAGTTTGCACATATACCTTATTTAATGTTGGGCCATTTAAGCAAGTGGAGAAATTAGTCAAAACAAGGTGGCTGCTGGTACTGGCAGTCATCCCCGTTGCATAGTTAATTTCATGAGGTGTCTCCTTCATTTTACCTGAGGCTCTCTGGCACTGGCTGACTGTTGTCAACAAAGTGAAACTGACATGTGCTCTGGTTTCTTCTTAAAAGAATCTCTTGCCTCCCCCTTGTTCATGGCAGTATGCCTTGTCTAAAATTTACTTCATTTGAGGCAATATACAACATTCATTTCTTCCTCGTTTTAGGTTCACGCAAAAGAAAGGTGGACTGCAGTGAATCAGCTTCATCTCCGGATGCTCCATCTGGTATGTTCAATTGCTTCGTGTACAGTTGTTCATGTCAAGGGACTACTATTTTGTCATCGCTTTAAAGCCCATTTTGTTGCATAGTTTAAACCAAATAATTCTGATGCTATTTAGCCATCTTAGATGTGTCCGTTTTAGAACAGACTTCTGTAGATTGCTGTCCTGCATAATTTATTATGAAGTGGTCACGTGAGGGATCAAATGTTAGTCTGTAATGTGATATCAGCAAATTATGACTTTATTTGGACATTTGCTATATTGACCTGACAACTGAATCAGCAATCTTCGAAAGAGAAAAAAAAACATAAAAAAACAAATAACAAACAAAAGCAAAAAAAACAAAAAAAAAACAACAAAACAAAAAAAAAAAAAACAAACAAATAACAAACAAAAAAAAAAAAGAAAAACAAAACAAAACAAAAAAGAAAATAACAAACAGAAAAAAAAACCAAAAACAAAAACAAAAACAAAAACAAAAACAAAAACAAAAACAAACGAACAAACAAACAAACAAGCCCAACTATGGGTATGTTGGGTGTTCCTAAGTCTAAAAAAAATCGAGTTTTTTTAAGTAGCAAAGTATACTTCTTTGAATGACAACATCACAGAAGTAAAAGTACAAGTTTACATGACACAATAATAAAAACACAAGAGAGAAGACTTGGGTATGCACCATATTAGAACCATAAATGCAAAGAATTCACAACATTTTATTTCAACTTCATTTTCTTGGAACTGTTTCTCTCTCAACTGATAAAAGTTGTATACCGCCTCACAAACAAAGGAATGGCTCTATCACATTAATACTAATGGACATGGAAAAAAAATCTCCACCATTACCAGGAGTTGTTTTAAAGATTTTTTTTTTTTTTTTTTTTTGCCAACCCCTTCCGTGACTTTTGGAGCAAATTCTAGAAAGGAAATGAACCAGCTGTTAAGACCAACTTAAAAAAATTGTAACTTTTTTATTTATGCTATGATCAGTATTATATACATATATATCTTTCGGTTGTTTTTCGCATTCTGTTATTCCAAAATGTGTTAAACTAGGGATATTCATTGACATAGTGGTTTAATGAAACCCTGCTTAGGAATAGTCACCATTTTTTTTCTAAACTATGCAGATCAGGGTCAATTGAATTTTTTAATGTTGAATGTCTTCAAAACTATTAAAGAAGTGCCATTGCAATTTAAATTTAAAGGTTATCGTCTGTCTGTGCTCCATCAATAAATCACATCTTTGAATCGTACAAAGATTTTAGCCAGATCGACTTCGAACTTTGTAGGGGGGCTGCCCTAGGTGGGATTTTACCAGAGTTCTTCTAATGATTATGCTACATGCATTTTGGGATTTCTCATACTTTTAATTTGTTGGGATCTAGCTTGGGACGGTCTTTATAAAGTGTCTTCAAACAGTCATGGTATACTGATTTCTGCATTTTCGTTATTGTTGTTTTGACGAAATTTAGCCATCTTAGATGTGTCCGTTTTAGAACAGACTTCTGTAGATTGCTATCCAACATAAATTATTATTAAGCGGTCACATGAGGGATCAAATGTAAGTCTGTAATATGATATAAGCAAATTATGACTTTATTTGGACATTCGGTATATTGATCTGACAATTGAATCAGCAATCTTCGAAAGAGAAAGACAAAAAAAAAACAAACAAAAAAAAAAAACGAAACAAAAAAAAAAAAAGAAAAAAAACGAACAAACAAACAAACGAACAAACAAACAAACAAACAAATAAACAAACAAAAGATAATAGTAATAATAAAAAAAAATAGATAGGACACTGCCAAAACTATTCTTTGTTACTTACCACCTTTAAAATTTATAGATCGATAATCATTATTGGAAACAAAATTAACGTTTTTTTTTTATATGAGCATTGGCAGACGATTTCCAATCATTATTGCATTCATCATTCCGATAAAAAACAGATTTGTGACGAGTATAAATTAACATACACTACTGTAATTATGGTAATGACTGTTTACATGGGTGTTGTCAAACTACAATTTTTTGTTACTGTCCTGATTTAAACGAATAGCATTTTTCAAAAGTGTACAGGTTTTTCCTCGATGTTTGTGTCTAGAATTATGACCATTTAAATTTACATTCCACTGCATGGGATACCTTAAAATATTTGTGGTTTTATTAGAAAGACCCACTCAATATAAACAGTATTTAAACATATTTTCAATTTCCGTACATCCACATCATTTCTGAGATAAAAAAATCAAGAGGGCTTAGAACCTTATTTATACATTTCTTAACACATGAAACATAGCACCTCATTGTCACAAATGTGTTTCATGCATGCCTAGAGGTCTGCTACTCTTCTGTTGCCTTCATGTGCTTCAATATACAGCATTACGAAAATTTGATTTAGTCTGTACCAAAGTTCAAATGCAACACTAAGGGGAACAATTTAAACCTCCTAAATTGACAGTGACACCAGCGGGAAAGTGTGTGTGTTTATAAAAAAAAAATGATTTGATTTTATGTCAAAATTGCCAATAATCAGGAGAATGTTGTGAACTTTAGTGTGATATGGTGGGATTCTGACGCAATAAACGGATGTTCTTACTTATATTTATTAAATTTCACATTAGCGGCACTTATTGAAATGCATCATTTGTTTTCAAGAACGTTAGTACTATGGGCAAGCAGATTGATCATACAAGTATGACGTATAGTGAAACCTACTTATAACAGACATTTTTTATAATACATGTACATGGCATAACAAAAGCTGGCCAAAAGACACAAACTACAAGCACATGAACATGAACTTGTTTTGACGCCACGCTGTCCAGCAACAACATGATTTTTTTCCTTACAGGTCTAGAACTTGCTTGATTCATATTAAATAGCACCATGTAATCACTTTGCAGCACTCATTTAAACTCAAGACGAGATATATGCGTATCATCAAAGAGAAATGTCCTCTCTATGTACAGCTGTTACAGGCTACGGAGCAATGCTGTTGAAAGGTACTTTCTATAGGTGGCAGTCAACTCAGTTCTGTCACGTCACGACTGCTGTGCAGTAGTGCTCTCAGATCAAACTTGAGAATTTTTGAGCACTATAAGCTTTTAATACAAACAAAGGGGCTACAGCCAGACCGTCTGCAGAAATTACTGGTGATATTGGAGCATCACCAAATGCAAGATTTGCCAAGTCCTCACAAATGGTCAGATCTTGTATAAATGCTGAAATTGCAGTTTTCTTATCCTTGCTACCACTCTGATCCATAGAAAATATGTTTTGCGACCACAGAAAAAGCTGGTCTTGAACCAGCATCCTTTGGTACCAATCACATAGCCGAAAATGAAAATGCACATACCAACTGTACCAAATGCCATTCAGGTGAGCGAAAAGGCCAGATCAACACGGTCAGGTTATTGTTTTTCTTCCACTAAAAACGAAATACTGCGTTTGGGGTTGTCATAGATCGATGACTGTATATAAGTCCACCAGCATTAAATGATCATAAACAATCTAATACGGTTTTTGTTCATGGAAGGACCAAGTCCCTAACTAGGAACCCCTAATACCAGTCACGCAGATGAAAGAGGAAAACGCATATACAAGTTGTACCAAATGTCCATTCCTAAAAAGAATGGTTCAAAGGGGGAAGGAAAGTGTGAATGCCATAATTGGCATGGTCCAGTTCATGGGCCTTATGACGAATGACCCAGGCATCAGCATTTTCTAAAATACTTTCCAGTTGAGAATTAAACACAAATTATATATTGCTGACACAAACTGGCTTATGTGGATCTGAAAATATCTAGCGAGATATTATAAGGTGAAATTTGTGATATCAGATCACCAGACCAGAGAGGGATCTTAATAGGCCAGATTTGGAAAGAGAATTGCACATCATCTCTTCCCATATTGGAACTGATGTGGTTGCAGCCACTTGGTTGCCCAGGTTAGGTACTTCTGATTAACCTTTCCATAGCCTTTGTTAGCGTTTTGTTTTGTGCATGTGATCATTATGGTCCATAGCCTAATACATGTTTTCCAGATCCCCAACAATGTTGGCAGCACCTATGATCTTTCCAAAGTAGTTATTACAAAAGACTGTACAGGTTTCATCCTTTTGTTTCCCATGTGTGTGCATTGATTTTTGCAAACAAAGCATCTCGTCTATCAGTTCCTGAACACCAGCATCATTTTTAAAAATCGTTTTGCCTTTGCTATAGATGCATGTTTGTGATCTTGCTATATTTTACTGTTTCTTTCTCCACTTCAACCATACAAATTCAAGGTTTTCTTGCCAATGTATGTACCACTGAGCAAGTTATTTTCAACCTGTGGTGGTGCCTTTGTCCCGTGGCTTTCTTAACAAGTGGATTTAGACTGTCAGGCAGTGTTAGAGGCTTGAATGTCACATATGGTGTAATCCCAGCGATTGTATCAAAGGGAAATTTCCAGTTTCAATCCATGTATGACCTGATGAGACCAAGCAGCAGATCTATAAGATGCAGAAGCTGATCCCAAGGAGAAACTTTTACCAAACGTGCACAACCTTCAATACGAAGCTGTATAATGTAATGCATTAGGGCAAATAAGTAAGTTTGGTTTTTGGTGGTTGGCAACATTTCTTGCCCTATTCCCATCGTTGTCTCTGTACAGTTGATCATGACATCTAAGCTTTCTGCTTTCTTGATAGGTAAGTGACAGTGACAGTGCTCACAATAGTCTTTGACCAAGTACCACAAAAGCTGCTAGGATGCACTTATTGAGTTTTGAAAAAAAGTTCCATAAATTTTAGCCCAGAATCTTTGTGACATTGTTGGAACCAGAAATGCCAGATAAAACTAGGAGCTCTACTAAATTATCCATAATTTTAACAACTAAACCAAAGAAGTTTATAACTATATGGAATCCACCCATTCTGAAAAATTAAGTGACGTAGTTCAGGGGACGTGTCCCATTGGATGACCTTGATAACCTTTTAGATAGCTTGATCAGCTGTGAAAAATTAATATCCAATGCTTAAACTCTCTGTTACTAGAGCGAGTTCTTCCATTGTTCTGTATACCACTGATATGTCTTCTGGCGCAGTACACAGTAATGGCATGTAACCAATGTTGGAATCTCCAGGGCTGCTGATACTCATGACTGTGGTGAATGTTCTCAAACTAGGCATTTCATTACAACTTGGACCATTTTTCTAGGTTCAAGCCTTGCAACTAACCAAACAGTATTTGTATTTTAAACTTTTCCAGAGCCAGGAGTCTTCTACAGAATGTTTTTAAAGGGATCAGGATCCTCAAGGCCTGACAAAATTCTACTTCGAGTATATTTTTAATTTTGGTAAGGGGAGGGGGAAACATCTGTGAGTTCTCACTCATAAAAGGAACTGCATTTCAGTGGCACCTATCTGAGTTTCTGTTTAAGGAGGCAACGGCGGTCTTTGCTGGCATATGTACAGTCGTGTTGTTGTCAGGATATGACATTTAAGTCTTCCTTTACTGTCGATACTGGTTGTTTTGCCACTCTTCAAAAGCTGTGGTAGTAAAATTCCTTCTCTGTGGATCAGATGAGACAGGAAAAGTTGGTCCATGTACACTTTTCTAGACATATAGAAGGTATCAGTTTCCATTGAAAGTGAATATACATGACAATTCCTACGTGTGTTGTTGCATAACTGATGGAAACAGCATTGATAAAATCTTGCCAAAGACAAATTGCTTTTCCATGTACTTTTTCAGTAAAAGGAAACCTTCAGCAACAGAAAACGAGTTTTTCGTTGCTCTGAATGGCCTAGCAAACTCATACAAGCAATCTGGAATACACTTTGCTGCCTTTTCCAGACAGATATCTTCTGTAGTGCTGAAATGTTTGACTGGATTTGTCTTTCAACGGTCACCTCATGATTATAACAGCCTCATGAAGAACAGCATATTGTGCTGCTCATTGCGATTTACAATCATGTTCTCAACAGCAACAGAGAGATTCCTTTGCTGCATAGTTGCAGAGTCATTTTTATCAACCAAATCAGTGCTTGAAAAGCCTCACACATAGTAAGCAAGGACCTACATATGAAATTCTGAGAATCCAATTGCTGTCAGATCTTATTATCATGCCGCTTCATGAGACATTGTTTCAAATGTGATATTTTGAGCCCATAAACATCTTCAATATATTGCTTGCATAATAATGTACGGTATTTTTCATGCAACGCTGATAACTCGAGAACTACTGGTCCTTGAGATAGTAGTGCATGTAGCTCGTGGCATAGCATTGCAATAAAACTCAGCCCATGCACACTTGTTGCCGTAAAACTGTATTGCTGCTTATCAATTGGCAGAAATCTTCAGGCCTTTGATTATAACCTTTGTTTGTGGTACCAGATCCACACTATCAGCTTGCCACTTGGTATAGTTCACAAAAAAAAAAAAAAAAAACCTGAAAGCATAGATGCATTGTTCTTGTACTTTGGTAGACCAATCTTTATGATACCACCTCTTGACTGCTATAATCAATGAGAGAGCTGTATTTATAGCATTCATTCGTACTATTGCAAGACACTAATCAAAGATAAGGATCCTTATTGTATTTGTGTCTGCTTTTTGTGTGTCTACCGTTCAAAGATATGCTGCATGATTCGATAGAAATGCAATATATATATATATATATATATATATATATATATGTTGTATTTGTGTTTTTTTTCCAAAACCACTTCCAAGTAGTCTTCACCCTATTCCGCAGTCCGAACTCTTTACTGTCCATAAGCTAACCTGCCCCTGTCTTACTTATATACATAGAAATACTATTGTCCATATTGCACACGTTCCTCTGTACAATTTTGACATAGGCTGTATTGGCCCAAATAGATTAAAGTCTTCAGCGGGTAACTAGTAACATGTTTCGGAGCCTTTTACCCGTACATTTCTCTCTGAGGTGCGGCTCCTTGTCTAAGCTAACTATTCAGCAAAGACAACCCACATAATAATGAATAAATATGAACGTGACAATTCATGAATTAGCTAAATATATGAAGTTTTGCTTATAAATACAGAGCTTCATATCACAGAAGAATACCTGTCAAACAAACCATTATTACCAAATTTGCATAGTACAGTTTCAGTGAGGAACAATTTGACTTGAACCAATATGTACCCTTTCTAGCTGAACAGCTTATCCTAGTTAAACCATCCGCCAATGTTTAACTGAAGTGGAAACAAGCTGGGGCATTATATTTAGTCCCAGTGATTGTAAAATAAACAGTTGCAGGTAGACCACCTGTATAAACCAAGGGAAATCCTAACAAGGACTGCAACAATGTACATCCTGCACCAGAGATGTAAAACAAACTCCATGATGACACCTGCCTCAAACAATTAAGTTCTATTTAACTGCCAACCCTGAGTCAATGTGTCAAATTAATGTGTTTGTAACATTTGAAAAAATACTGTCAATTTTGAGTAATTTTTTAATATTGAGTAAATGTGCATTTAGCCATATCAGAAAGGAATAGGGGTCATTAGCATTTATGCCAAAAGCAGGCTGTCAAAACATTTTTTCTGAACAGGATTTAAAGTACAATAAGGCAAACGTGTAACTGCCGTAGGCCGCTTCTTGCAACCTGTAGTCCCTGGGGGTTAGCCTAACAGAAAACATGTAAGCCTAAAATTTCTGATAGTGAATATTAAAACAGAAAAATGCCAAAAGATAGAGTTAAGTAGGAAAACAGACAGGTCTAAAAAGTGTTAATTATTGTGGCCAAACTTTCTTTTAATCTTTGGATATTAACAGTGGAATTATAGGGCAAGTCAGAAAAGAATGAAAGTCTTTTGTATTTCTGTCAAAGGATTGTAATGAATATATCTATCAGATATCAAGTACAATTAGGCAAGCTTGTAACTGTCGTGGGCCGTTTCTTGCTACCTGTAGCCCCTGGGGTTTTACCTAACAGAAAACAAGCTAGCCTAAGTCAAGTCAAGTCAAGTCAAAAAACATATTTTAATTCGGTGACACACTTAGTACAAGTACTCTTTTTGGTGGCCGAATCGCCCACACTCACTCACACATGTTTATACATTCAAATACGACAATATAAAATATATAATACAAAACTAAAATATACAAATTGTAACTAGAGATACAACATAGGCTACTGAATATAGTCCATAGAGTGGTAAAAAGCTAGTCAGTTACTCAAGCTGTATCTTTGACAAATAATGGCTAAGCACCTTGTTCTCAAAAGACCCAATTGTCGAGCAGGTTTTTTAGTCTTGTGGGAGTTCATTCCAAAGTTTGGTACTTGATATTCTAAAACTATTGTTAAAATATTGTTTTTGTGTTTTCTCGATTACTATGTCTCTGGCATTTTTAGTATTGTAAGAATGGAAATCACTATTGAGTTTGAATGTTTCAGTTAAGTAGCCAGGCCATTGAAACATTTGAAGAGCATTATAAATTTATGAATTTTACGTCTATTGTGAAGTGACAACCACCCCAGCTTTTTAAACATGTCATTCCTGCTAGTTTTAAATGACAACCCCAATATTAATCTTGCAGCTCTGCTTTGACGTTTCTGAAGTCTGTCAAGATCTGTTTTTAAGCCATTATCATACACTACATCACCGAATCAAAATGCGGTTGTACTATAGCATTGTAGAGAACTTTGAGTGTCTCCCCTGGTACAATCTTTCTCAAGGATCGCAAAATTGCAATTTTAGCAGAAATTTTTTTAACCATGTTATCAGTGTGAAGATCCCATTTCAGGTTTGAATCAATGTACATTCCAAGATATTTCGCCGAGCTAACTTGTTGCACATGTTGATCATCAATATGAATATTCAGCTCGGATATTTTACGTAGAGACTGGTATGTCCCTATCAGCATAAGCTGGCACTTGTCAATATTGACACTAAGCCTGTTTTCATTGAAATACATTTTTAGTCTCTTTAAGTCGTTATTTACGGTGCTTTCTAGGATTTGTTACTCCTTGGGCTCACATGCATGTTCAATTTCAGTATCATCCGCATACATAGTCGAAAGACATTTGTCAGGTATGCTAGGTACGTCATTTAAATATAGCATAAACAAGAGGGGTCCTAGAATCGACCCCTGTGAAATGCCTATTGTGACAGGTAGGGGTGCAGATGTTTGTCCACCTATTGCCACAGACTGCGTGCGACAGGTAAGATAACTTTCAAATCAATCTTTTTCAGTGGATGTTACTCCAAAAGCTGAGAGCTTATTTAGGAAGATGCATATATCCCCCGTGTCAAATGCTTTGTGAAGGTCAATAAAGACCACACCAGTCACTTATCCTTTATCAATATTTCAAGCCATCGATCAGTTACATTGAAGAGGGCAGTAACGGTCGAATGCATGTTGCGGAAACCAGATTGTACACTTTATTATATAAATCCAAGAACTTTGTGAACAAATCTTTCCAGAATTTTGGAGACTCTCAGAATCTGACTGCAATATATGCAATAATGTCTGAAAGGTGAACATTTAGACATAATGATGTCAAAAGATAAAATTAAGTGGCAAAACAGGCAAGTCTAAAATTTCTAAAATTATTGAAGCAAAAG
>OZ026623.1:9813554-9868554 GCA_964020975.1 Hermodice carunculata | reverse complement strand
TGAGACCTAGAGCACAGAATCAAAGCGTGCTTGCACATGGTCCATTTTCCTATGTTAGTAGATCTATCTATCTATCTATCTATCTATCTATCTATCTATCTATCTATCTATCTGTCTGTCTGTCTGTCTGTCTGTCTGTCTGTCTGTCTGTCTATCTATCTATCTATCTATCTATCTATCTATCTGTCTGTCTATCTATCTAGCTAGCTGTCTGTCTGTCTGTCTGTCTGCTTGTCTTCTATCTATCCATCGGTTGATCAATCTATCTATGTCTTCATGTGTCTGTCTGTCTGTCTGTCTGTCTCTCTATATGAGTCAATGCCTACGGTTACATAGTCACATTACTGAATCTTATTTCTGCTCAATAGCTACATTTTTTTTTGGAGCTAGAACCTTCATATTGGAGGTTAATGCTTCTTCTAGGGATAAGGTCAACTTGAAACAGGGCTTACCTTGATCTAATTTTCAAGGTCACAAGGCCACTTTTGTGTATTTGACTTTTTGCATCCTAACTCTCCACAACATTTAATTTTAAGTTGCTTAACTTGTCATCAGATCGATAGAGCTAGGAGTTGGTTTGAACATTTTACTTCTTGAAAGAAAAAAACAATTGGGGAGCAGGCAATGCCTTTATGAAACCTCTCGTGAAAAAAGTGCAAAAATGATTTACGTTCATGAGAGTATCTACTTACAAATGTTGGCTGGGATATGAATGTTTTTATTCGACAAAAAAAAATCGAAGATACCCTCAGACCTAGTAGGCTTGTTCCCACTCCAACAATAAAAACGCCTCAAATGCTCCTTTAATATTTCCCGCTGGACTACTGTATAAGTTGAAATATTCCCGAGTAGAAATTTTCCCGGACTTGTTCCAAATGAACATTTCGCGGTTTTTTATTTTTGCAAATCGCATGAGCAACAAAGAAAAAAAAATAAGTCCTTCATTCCCCCGATGGAGAGCAATGCAGCGCCAGGAGCTGTAGTTTAATAAAATATCTGAACATCATGTCTTCGCGGGTTTTTTTTCCTGATTATGCTGGTACACAATTTTGACCATGTGGTCACAGCTTGCTGCATAGTTGTTTATGCATGCAGCTTCAGGGGTGTCCCAACTCACAACTGCCTGTAACAGTCTGTAGCCAAGCACAATGACCAATAATTCACCACAATTGGTTTTTCCGAGGGGTTCCATTCGGGAAATTAAATACCTCGGGAACATTGCCACTTATTCAGTATTCAGATTTGCTTTATGTGTTATGTTGATGTTGTCTTCGATCTAAAATAAAAGATACCACTTAACTAGTGTAGGAATTAGAAGAAATAAGCAGCCCAGCTAACTTGTGCATGTATGAAGTTGTTTCAAAAGTTGCCTTAAGATAAGATACTCAGTTGCTGACATGGATGATGGGCATAAAGTTGATCACATACTATGACTTTTATTACCATTGAACTGCATCCTCCACAACTTTAGGAATAAAATTACCATGTATTTTGCTAGCTGCATGTGTATCCATTCTTGCTACCTTTCAAAAATAAAAGCATGACTCATCGTTGTGTTCAACTGTCATGAGTAAGCAAAATGACTCTCACCTTTTGAAGCTTAGAGTCACAACATTGGCCTTCCAGCCACCAAACACATTGGTTTAGAGGATATAGGTATTAAAGCATAAGAAAATCGTCTGATGTGACGTAATTTTGGTTACTCTATCAGACCAGAAAAGCAGTCTTGATGAGGTGTGTATATTTAAAGGCAATCTGGACTGAACAACTTCCTGGCTGATGGCATATTTCACACCCTCCTCATGCTTCAATGATTTGAGATCACCTTTGTCATTTACATCCTTTAAACCAATGTGTTTGGTGGCTGGAAGGCCAATGTTGTGACTCTAAGCATCAAAAGGTGAGTGTCATTTTGCTTACTCAAGACAGTTAAACACAACGATGAGTCATGCTTTTATTTTTGAAAGGTATCAAGAATGGATACACATGCATCTAGCAAAATACATGGTAATTTTATTCCTAAAGTTGTGGAGGATGCAGTTCAATGGTAATAAAGTCATAGTATGTGACCCACTTTATGCCCATCATCCAGGTCAGCAACTGAGTATCTTATCCTACCGCAACTTTTGTTACAACTGCATACATGCACAAGTTAGCTGGGCTGCTTATTTCTTCCAATTCCTACGCTAATTGAGTGGTATCTTTTATTCAGTTCGAGGACAACATCAACATAACACATTAAGCAAATCTGAATACTGAATAAGTGGAAATGTTCCCGAGATATTTAATTTCCCGAATGGAACCCCTTGGGAAAACCAATTCTGGTAAATTATTGGTGGTTGTGCTTGGCTACAGACTGTTACAGGCAGTTGTGAGTTGGGACACCCCTGACGCTGCATGCGTAAACAATCAGGCAGCAAACTGTGACCACATGGAGCATTTGAGGCGTTTTTATCGGTGGAGTGGGAAGAAGCCTCCTAGGTCTGGGGGTTTCTTAGATTTTTATTTTGTTGAATAAAAACATTCATATCCCAGCCAACATTTGTAAGTAGATACTCTCATGAACGTAAATCATTTTTGCACTTTTTTCACGAGAGGTTTCATAAAGGCATTGCCTGCTCCCCATTTTTTTTTTTTTTTCAAGAAATAAAATATTTAAACCAACTCCTAGCTCTATCGATCTGATGACAAGTTAAGCAACTTAAAATTAAACGTTGTGTAGAGTTAGGATGCAAAAATCAAATACACAAAAGTGGCCTTGTGACCTTGGAAATTAGATCAAGGTAAGCCCTGTTTGAAGTTAACCTTATCCCAATAAGATGCATTTACCTCCAATATGAAGTTTCTAGCTCCAAAAAATGTAGCTATTGAGCAGAAATAAGATACAGTAATGTGACTCTGTAACCGTAAGCATTGACTCATACAGACAGGCAGACAGACAGACAAATGAAGAGATAGATAGATTGATCGATAAATAGGTAGAGAGTAGACAGGCAGACAGACAGTCAGAGAGACAGACAGACACAGACCGACAGACAGACAGATAGATAGATAGATAGATAGATAGACAGATAGATAGAGAGATTAATAGATTGATCGATCAATAGATAGATAGTAGACAGGCAGACATACAGACTGAGAGACAAACAGACAGATAGAGAGATAGACAGACAGACAGACAGATAGAAAGATAGAAAGATAGATATACAGATAGATAGATAGATAGATAGATAGATAGATAGATAGATAGATAGATAGATAGATAGATAGATAGATAGATAGATAGATAGATAGATAGATAGATAGATAGATAGATAGATAGATAGACTTACATAGGAAAATGGACCATGTGCAAGCACGCTTTGATTCTGTGCTCTAGGTCTCACTGAAAAATAAAATGTTCAAATATAAGCATTGACATGATATGTCTAGCAAAACAGAGTGTTAAATTTCGTACACACACCTGGCCATATTTGGAGTCCATTTGTTCCAAGTAGTTGGACCTTTTCAGTTAAAAGCCCACTGGGGATCTGGCTTGCTTGCACTCCTGGTCAATAAGCATATGTGCAGAGGATAAGCAGTTCAGTCATAGTGCACAACTGGACAAAAATACCATTGTCTATGTTATTATTAGCATTATAATGACCATAAGTAGTAGTAGTAGTAGTAGTAGTAGTAGTAGTAGTAGTAGTAGAAGTTGTTGTTGTTGTTGTTGTTGTTGTAGCAGTAGTATTTTGCTATGAGAACGATCTCAACAGTTCTTCTGCACTAAATTTGCCCTATTTACACAAAGCCAGCTTACTTTTATATTGCAGGCACCAATACATTGATAACTGTAGTAATCTTTTTGTACTTATGTACAGTTCATCGACAACATACGATGAGAAAATTATACTCAGCATAGCTCTGCCTACCAGTTGTGTTCCTCTTCGAATACTTAACGTTTACGTGTAGATCAAGATACCTCTGCGCCATATGTTTGTACATCCCATGCAAGTGAATTGGTAAGATTCTTTGTGTTTGCAATCATGTTATTATGAAGATACAATCCATGTCATGTAAAACATTTTTGGGTCCACTTGGGGTAACACTGTAAATGAATTACATGTTTGTGAACTTAACACGGCCACCTGTTCCAAAATTGGACAAAATCATTTTGCTTGACTCCAGCACTGAGAGGGTTAATATATGGCACCAAAGTTATGCTATTACAAAAGTTACACTACACTGAAGTTAAATTGTTTTTAAAGTTACACCACACTCAAGTTATGTTTTTGTAAAGTTACACCACGCTTAGGTTATGTGTCATAACCATACTTGCTTTTGCATTCATAGATGTACGCATCCGAATATCATTGGTACAAAGACGTCATCCTTATAATGGAACACTTAATATCTTTTGTGACAAGGGGCACTGGTAACACATTACAGAGAGTCTATCTACTGCATGTGGGACTTATGTCACTGTATATCACTGCCATTAATGCATGTGAGTAGCAATTGGTAACTTTCCAGTTCAGTTTACGTCATAGAAGTACAGCATCATGGAATGATCCATTATACAAATAGTACGTAGCATTTGACCATTTAAGCCCTAGTCTTCTTTTTCAGCCATTCTATATACATTGCACGGGAGACATGAGAGGGCAATCTTCACAATGCCTGTTAAGCATCACGTGGGGCAGACTTTTGAATAGAGACGTTGAAAATGGTCAAAAATAATATTTCTCCTTCATTTTCAAACAATTCTGTCAGTACTGTTTTCAGGTATCCAACCTTTACAAACTTACTAGCACCATGGACATTGTTAATTTATAACTGCATATCACAAGTACATGTAGTTCCTAGTTAAACAAGTGAAACGACTGGATATTGTTGTTGTGTTTCTGTACATGTATATCAGTAGCCACTTCAAATTAACATATATAACACTGAGTTTACGAGGATAATGAAATAACCTTCAGTTTACACAGCATTACGCAGCACCATCCAATGTTATATGAACCAACACAACACAGCATAATACATTGTATTCCATGAACAGTGACTATGGTTTCTGGGTGATCATTTACATGGTTAAAACATTCTTGTGGAGACATTTCTGAGCAGACCACAACGCAAAACAATACATATTCCGTGGCATAATACATTGAAACAGATGAACAGAGTCTATACTATACCCATATGGTTGGGTCCGGCATAACATATCCCTGTGAAAACGTATTACAAAGCAGAACTGGAACAGATGAACATAGTCTTTACACACTATTAACATGCTTTACAGCCTGAGCGACCCAATTTGCTTGTTTGCATCCATGAATCCGTACAGTGTAGCAGCTACGCATGGACCTCATGGTGAATTTATCACATTTCTTCACTTTCATAAGTCACAAATACATGTCTTGTAGATATTTTCAATTCCCAACTTTCCAGGCAGGCAAACGTAAAATAGTGTTGTGAATGCATGATAAAGTTCCTGCCTTACTGAACACTGAAAACGCCAAACAAATAATAATCTTTCTATCATAAGTTGACGCTTTGCAACTGGTCGCCTTGTAAGTTGGCTTTAGGTTTATCTGGACTCTGCATCCCTTTGCTCCCCCTCCCCCCCGCCGGAGGGGGGGGGGGGTATGTACTGGTCGTAATTTGTCCCTTTTACCTTGTATTTTTGGATGTGTACCACCATAAATACTTGCAGCAGGAAATTTATCAAACCGTACCAGGCAGGAATAGTAGCTTGTCTCTGTGGCCTTGTTTGGGTTGGATGATTGCATCTTTGATGAAGCCTAGAAAGCTGTGACTGATGTGCCTACACCTGAATTGCTGGTTTTGGCTTGACAGATGGAAATGCTTCATATTTCCTTTGAAAATCCACTATTCTGGTTTCCATATCTTGGAGTCTAATACTGCTGTTTTCTCTTCACCTGGTCCATCTGCTATTTGAATCCCCCTTAATTTCAGCCATATTCTTTCTCATCCCTTGTAGTAATGCCATTACAGCATCAACTCTAGCTCGTTTTCATTTATGATCGAACTATAAAGGAAATCACGTCTCCTTTCAAATACTTTTGCAGTAATTTTCCCTGTAGTACCCCCAGGAATGTCAAGAAAGGTATCTTCATCACTATTACCTCCTAATTCTTGTCTTTACCTTTCCATGACTTCTACACTTAAATCACCAATTAGCATCATGTCTTTGAGCTCCTCCTGATGTAAATAGAAGCCATGTCGTTGAATATCAAGGAACGTCACGTTTCATTGACCAATATTAAATAAGTTAGTTTATTTTTCGGGTTTTTTTTCTTTTTGTTTTTTCGATTTAATACAGACTTTCAATAAGAAATCATAAATAGCACGATATAGTTGTATATGTGTCCAGAGTGTAGTGATATTGTTCATGTGTTTACCGATTTTCTAGAAAATATTTGATACCCACTTGAGTGTCACATTGGTTTTTTTATACAGACTCTGCATGAAATCAGCATAGGAAAATACACTCTGTAATTGTCAAGAGAAAGTAATTTGTGCAACTGAGTAAGTATGTACAATCAAAGGTGAATTTGATTTTATGCAGGTATTCTGTGCATGAAATATACAAAGAAAGATGCCTTCCATGTTTGCAAAAGACATATAATTGTAAAACAAGTTAAATGTCCACGATAAATGAAAATCATGTTTTTTGAACAACGACAACTTTGTAACTGAAATAAAGTCAGACGACAGTAAAAAGGCATTACTAGTTCAAGCTATTGCAGCAACTGTCAGGTTAGACAAATCTGAAAGCAACAGAAATGTACCAGTGCAACGGTATCGCGAGCAGAAACGCTTTCCAAACTGAAGGACGGAAAAGAAAACAAATCAAAATAGCCCACACAATTTGAGCTTTTGCATGTCTGTAAAAAACCATGTAGTACATTACTGAAATCACTGGTTGTACCCCAACTTTTAAACGTTTTGAATATATTAGAAATTTCAAATATTTAAACGCCTTAATTTATACAATTGAACATTCCACAACCTTTCATTGTGACCTTTTGGGGGCCATTATAACACAAACTTTGAACTGGAATTGAAATGGCACCACCATCTGTGACAGTTTCGAGGTTAACTATCATGCTACATGTGACACTTTTCAGAGTAACTGTGTTAACAAACTAGGGGAAACACAGAATTCGTGTCGGCACACAGACTTAAATTCCCTGAAACGCAAATCCGTCTGCATTGAAAATTAATGAGCTTTTCAATGATAATCAAGTGTATCTTGACCACAGACCTTTGAACTAAAATTGCCAATTGAGCCTTATCATTACAATTTGATTTTTTACAACTTACATTTCTATTTACAATGACACACCCATACCACAAAGGAATCAATTGGTGTTGTTGCTGACACATCTATATGCAATATATTTCAATATTACTATATTGAACTTTAAAAGTTCAAAAGTATTAAATGAAGTTCAAAATTATTTACTTTGCTTTGTCTTGGATACACTTCTAGCACTCATCAGAAATTTGTTGGATTGAGAAATCTACCTGTAATAATATCAACAACATATATATATATATATATATATATATATATATATATATATATATATATATATATATATATATATATATATATATATATATATATATATATATATATATAAGAAATCAGTATGTGCGCCCAGAATGTAGGATATTACCGTTAATCATACCTTGACTTGAACGCTGAGAGTATTTAAAAGTACAAGTTTTGGATGTTCTCACATTAATAATATGGATAATTTAATTGCCAACTACTTCTGGTATGTAAAAGCAGTGTGACTCATATGATGAATAATTTAAACTTGTAACAATTAAAATCATGCCACATGAAGGTATCACGTTATAAAATTTGTATATTATTAGGATGCATTTATACATACAAGGTTAGCGTATGGAGTGGAAAGTCTCGATAAATGGCACCCTTGAAACTGGTAAAACGTGTCAGCTGTAGGGAGTTCCTCATAACTTTTGTCACTAAATAACTCCAAAAAGAAAGATTAGCAAATATATGAACATACAACATACCAGAATCCCTATGAAGAACAGGTCTCATTTCCTACGTCGCAAGAGAAGAATCAATCATTAAACACCTGACACAACAGGTTTGAGCTAAATATGAGAAAGACCTTACTGCAACTACTTAATTGCTCCACATTTCAGTTGTGTGGGTACGGAATCTATAATATTGTCAAACTCATCATGGGCAAGAAGACTGTTATGCTTTGGGTGGGTAAGCAAACCCTTCCACTCTAAATGATTTTGTAATGGGGCATCACATCACAGGCTACTCTGCAGACATGTAGTGGTTCCTGTGAGCAAGGGCTGGGCTGAACACAGAACTCTCAGGACTCAGAACTCAGAACAGTTTATTCAATATTATATGAAATGGGTTACCTGAATTTCAACGTGTGTAGTGACAAAGTAGTAATTAGGTAGTAACCAAGAATTCTTAATTAAACTAAATTATATAAGGATGACCTTGACAGTTCTCTATTTCTTTTTGGCAGAAGAAATGAAATTTGTGTTTTGGTGGTTAGGCCTATACATTTGGAAAAAGAACTTGTGTCTGCAGATAATGATGAATATTTTTCAGGTTGAGAGGACCAGTTTAAAACCACCAGTTGCTTTTTATGGGTGACTGCCTGTCTCAAGTCAGAAGTGAAATTGTTTCTTCACATTGGTATTGGAAAAGAAATGTTGATGCTGTGGCAAGTCTGAAATCTCTTTGCTGTCATTGTTGGGTTTGGAATTAATGAACATGGATCATGTGTTTCTGTACTATTTGGCTAAGGAATCTATGATCCGCTATCACTAAGGCCATCTTTCGATAAAATTACAATAGCAACAACTGGCAAAAACAGTAAGGACAGAGATTGGAAGGGTAAATATACAGGGTAAGCATTAAGTCACTTAATTACCACAAACACAACAGTGTGCAACTGTACAAGTGTCTTTATATTGCTTCAAGAAGAAAAGCTTCATGCAGGTTGCGAAACCATTATAAGAATGTGTGAAAAGTTTATCTTTGAATCAGGGTTGTGTGTTTTTAAGAGGGGTGGAAGGTAATACCTAATACAGTGTTTTGTCAAATTGATAGAAGGAAAAGGAAGCCAGGTACACGTTTTTAGTATGAAGCCTCAAGTATTGTGATAAGGCCATCCATTTATTTGGAACTTAGCAATCTGTTCAGCATGAAAAGTAAAAACGCACATATACAAGAAATTTGTACATTCAAAGTACATTTGAACATCTGCTTGAAATGAAAACGATATTTCACCAAAAAGCTGTAGCAAAATAAGACTATTGGCATGAAAAGCCAAGTAAAATGCTGGTAAAAGGAAATGTCAGGCAAAGAAAGAAAGAAAGAAAGAAAGAAAGAAAGAAAGAAAGAAAGAAAGAAAGAAAGAAAGAAAGAAAGAAAGAAAGAAAGAAAGAAAGAAAGAAAGAAAGAAAGAAAGAAAGAAAGAAGAAAGAAAGAAAGAAAGAAAGAAAAGAAAGAAAGAAAGAAAGAAAGAAAGAAAGAAAGAAAGAAAGAAAATCCAGTAGAAAATTCACATAACTAGGAATACCTTAATAGAAGTTTTTGAGCATGAAAATGACCGGCATTTTGTTAATGGCTTGTGGTCGTATGGATAGAGTCAAGGGAAACATTTTGACAATTTATCATCAATTGAACATTCTCATACATATTTTATTAACCATCTCCCAAAAAGCTGGGAGAAACAATTTAGCTACGGGACATGTGTGTTTGTGGCTTATGTGCCACAAAGATATGTGTATATATAGAATGGTAATGTTACCTTGAAGTGCAAGCATTGTTCCTACTTTTCATGGTTTCATGCACGAATACACGAAAATCGAGTCGCTACAGCTTTGTAGCACGTTTATAAATCTGAACATAACTCAATAATGAACAGTAATAACACTCCATAGTAAGCAAGCAAAACAAAACTAATACAAAGACCAACAAGTTAACAAATTATCTTAATTTTGGGCATTGAAATAAAATTTTACCGACATTTATAGCTCGCTCAGATATTACCTTTTTTTTCATGGATCACCATGAACCTGGCAGCCGCCATCACAGGGACATTAACTCACACATATATGTAACCTTTCCCATACAAACATGACTACAAAGTATATTTTAATCAAATAAAACATATACAAAAAAAAAAACATAGAAAAAAGAAATACTTGTAAAAGCAAATGGGAGGGACAGAAGGGCTTTTCCTTTTTTCAGCTGAAATTGCTTGACGAATTCTGACATGACCTTCATGGTAGAAATACCAAATAACGAATGATCGTTTAAATGATTGCAAAGACACCCCCACCCCACCCCCAAAAAAAAATAATATAAAAAATAAATAAATAAATGAATGAATGAATGAATGAATAAATAAATAAATAAATAAATGAATAAATGAATGAATGAATGAATGGATGGATGAATGAATGAATGAATGAATGAATGAATGAATGAATGAATGAATAAATAAATAAATAAATAAATAAATAAATAAATGAATGAATGAATGAATGAATGAATAAATAAATAAATAAATAAATAAATGAATAAATGAATGAATGAATGAATGGATGGATGAATGAATGAATGAATGAATGAATGAATGAATGAATGAATGAATGAATAAATAAATAAATAAATAAATAAATAAATAAATAAATAAATAAATAAATAAATAAATAAATAAATAAATAAATAAATAAATAAATAAATAAATAAATAAATAAATAAATAAATAAATAAATGAAGGAGCGGCTATAGTTTCCAAGATACCAGGGAATATACCGAGAATACCGGGGAAACAGGTATATAAATGAACTACCAGACAGTTGAAATGCAATTATCATGTAGCTTCTAATCAAAAGTTTTGAAACATTAAAATGAATGTATGTATGCAGTCGCGGGTTGACTGCTCCTTTTCAAAAAGATTCTTGTGGATACGTGTCACATAGCACAATACTATGCAGCACAAGGAGAGGTTAAAGCGCACAGTCTTTGGGAACGTTAGATGTTTGTATGAAAGATACTCATGTAAAATATTATGCAGCATAATTTATTGTCATGGATAGACCTAGTCTATTGCGGGGGGGGGGGGGCATACTAACCGACTTCGGTTATGCTATGTTTAGTTGTGTGTGTGTGTGTGTGTGTGTGTGTGTGTGTGTGTGTGTGTGTGTGTGTGCGTGTGTGTGTGTGAAGTGTCCGCCTTGCTCTGGGAGGTTTGTGACAACATCACGTAAACAATAATCATGACCCCAAAAATCTCATGGAATCCAAGTGGTTACGTCTACATTAACATATTCTCATGGAACCATATCACATGACACATTTCATTATAACAGATGAACACAGTGTTTGAACGTGCTGGTTTTGTCTGCCACCCCAATGCGTTAAGCCAACCTGCAGTCGTTTATGACATGGCTTGAAACCAGTCCAGTCAACCACTGCAGCATTTTATTTGTGGATATTGGGCTTTTGACTATGTATCTTGCTCAGCGGAAGTCGTGAGATAGTCAGACAGTCACGTCTCCATAATGAAAGTCTAACGATCATACAGACAACAAAACTGTGCTATGTTGTTGTCACACATACATGAAGTATAGTTTTCTAACTTGCAAAAAGTGAAAAAGATGGTAAGCTTGGCCCATGACAATTACAGTGGTTTCCTGTATCAAAGGTAATATAAATATACAACTGGTCCTTGGAAAGCAATAAAATAAAGGCACCCAAAAGTACACTATATGCAGGGATAAAAATCTGCGCATTAAATTTAATAGATGGGTGAGGCAGTAATCAATGAAAAAATGGAATTAATTCAATAAAGGGAATGTGATTTGATTTTGAAGATTACAAAAATGAATACCGCCTCCTTTCAAAGAGAGCTGATATGAACATTCTTTCCATGAGCAGAGTACATTTCTTGATTGCTGAAGCTTTTAAAGCCCTCAATGGGCAATTACCTATTTATTAATATGCAAGATATGTCTAAAACGCCAGAATCAAATAAGAGCCTGCAAAAAATCAGGTATGTAACAAAGCCAAATGTCAATGACATTCACTTGGAAAAAAATTCTATCGGGTATCTTGGTGTCAAAATCTGCAACAGTTTGCCTAAAAACATGAAAGGTCCATTCACTGTTGTGGAGTTCAAAAGATTAAAATATAATAATCAATTTGGAACTTTGATGATAAATGCAACTGTGCAGTCTGTGGTAGTTAAACTTATTAGTGGACTGACGAGGGTGCCCCTATTGGAATATGTGCTCTCAGTCTCAGGCCGATTTAGACTGTAACATAAACATGCAATATTTTCATTGATCGGCTGTGTTCTAATTATGTCATATATTGGAGTATATTTTATCTCGTAATTTTGGTGCTTTCATCAGTCACCATGACAGAGTCGGTGACACATTATATCTGATACTTATCTGTCTACTTTTAGAAAATGTTTTATATATATATATATATATACTTCTTTCTTATGTATTTACTAATTTTAATATTGAATTATACATATTGTTTGATAGATTACTTTTAAATTCTGTTATAATTTTTAAACTTAGTCCGTTCTGAGCCCTGGGCTGATGTTTTTCTAAATTATGATGTGCTGATAATGAATTAAGATTGTACTGTATTCTATTAACGGGGATAAGTGATTAATTAATTAAGATGTATCCCTGCCCAGAACTGCATATCGAATCACGATTTTCAACAATTCTCGTAGTCGGATCATTTGATGTAAGTTTACATTTGTCGTTATGAGACGTACCGTTACCTGTACACGCATCACTACATGTTTTGGGGCAATAAAAATTTGTAGTGCTTTAACATCACTTTACAGAATACATATTTACAGAACCTCCCACCCCTTGAAGCTAGCCCGTGAATGCACCCATATATATATATATATATATATATATATATATATATATATATATATATATATATATATATATATATATATATATATATATATATATATATATATATATATATATACGTGTTGCAAATATTTTTAAAGCATGAAAGAGTAACATCATCATGTTATGCAGCTGTATACTGTATGGATCCGGACCCTCCCAGGGGAGCCATAAAAGATGACACGGATTATTTCATCAACGGTAAACTACATTACATATGTGACAAAGGCTTTGAACAGATAGGCAGTGACGTCATACGTATTTGCCATGCTACAAAATCATGGACTGGCTCACCTATTATCTGCAATCGTAAGTTCCCTTAAGTACCTTACACGATACCTCAATTGTTAACTATTTGAAAATAATAAATTAGATGAACTGTTGTAAAGGCAACTTTTATACAGTAATGCCTTGTCTCAAGCGGCAAGTGACCACACCGAAAATTTTAGATTTTGCCCCCACACAACATCGATTCCATTTTGGGCCTATTTTACCATTCAAATCCACCATTGCACATTTTTCATGTGTGAAGTAAAACTGTCAACTTGCAAACTACTCTGTTTTGGGACGGATGCATTTTGACTATCTTGAACCATACAGCTTCCCATAAAAACAACGACAGAGCCAAATTCCTTTACTACATATTCCATACCATAAAAAGTTCAATGGCAAAGCAATTATTAATTTACCAAATGATGTACCAGAAACGTTACTCGCATCAACTAAAAAGTGTGGTATTGGACAATGTGAGACCAAAATTTATAAAGGACATGCTAACTATAGGCGGCACAATGAAGAAGACATATATATATATATATATATATATATATATATATATATATATATATATATATATATATATATATATATATATATATATATATATATATATATATATATATATATAGATGTATATATATATATATATATATATATACATACATATAATGATTTTTGTTTAATTGTCAGTTTTGGTCAAATTTTGCGAAGAGTAAAATGAAATGGCAACCAGAGGTTTAGGAATCCGCCATGCTTACCTGACAGGAGCTGGTGTATAGCCTGAACTAACAGTTTCATTAATCTCTCTGCGCTTGTAAAATATATTAGCATCACTATATGTTCATTTTGAATCTGACAGGCGTGTCCTGGTAATAATACCGTTCAAATTGTCATAAAAAACAAAATCTGCGAATGAATAAAAATATTGCCTTAGAATCTTGAAAACGTGAGTAGCGCCACCGCTGTGGTTGGTCATTTCCGTTACGAATGGTTGCCACGCGTGCAGTTGAAAACCCGTAGAAGTCAAGCAAATTCACTGAAATTGTTTCGTGCAAGTATTGAGGTTAAAGCAGCTTATATATTATTTACACATGAAACAGTACATTTTTTAAGACTGCTTCCCTAAAGGGAAATTATTCACAAGACCCCAAATTAAGGTCCCTTTTCTGTTTATTATTAATGAAATTATCCCCATGTTAATACCACTGTCACATTTAAACCGTATTTCCAGCTACATAACTGGTTTCAAAAGGAAGTGCCCGTTGTATTTGTGTCTAATATTAAGCCTGCAGTTTTCTTTTGCAATTATCAAGTTATCATTATTTTGATCCTGGCAAAATGAAAAAAAAAAAAAAAAATCAATCAATTTGTGAATCAGTACTATGTTATATAAAATTGCAGCGCATAATTTAAACTAGGTTAAAATTTCTACCCTATAATATTACAAAAGTTTTGGTACTGGCCCATTTGTCAGTTTATGCCGGACTTCCGTTTAGCTATGTATTTGAATAACTGAAATAATCCAATCCCCACTAAGAGGCAAGGCACTTATGCAACCCATGATAACACATTATTTCAGATAGTCGAGGAGTTAGATGATTTCACGGAAATGAAGATTTAAGGTGGCCTCTACTGATTACGCTCAAGGAAATAGGCTCCAGTGACTTTTATTCTTGATTCTGTTTTAATATTTTAGTATATTCATTTTCTAAAGCAATGCGATGCATTGTTTCAGATTCCCTTGAACAGAGCAAGACATATTTCTGGTTGAATGTCAATCTCAGCTAAGGACGCGCTATTCACACATCCCTTCATGCTCTCATTAAATACAAATAATACCGGAAATAAGTGTATATGCGTAGTATCGTGGATGGAGTGATGGAAATAGCAGTAAAATGATCAATTTTAGACAAAGGGAATGTAAAGTTTACTTGTCCTGAAAAATAATTAAACAGCACACATACTGGACCCCTCCTGGAACATTGCGAGCATGACGGGATTTACTTCCTTGACACAGGTGTTAGTCTTCAAAAGTCTGCAGTGATTTAATTCGATCCTCTTACTTTGAAGTGGATTTATTACTACAGGAACAATTTCTACTGCAAATTGACAGATATACATAACTTATGTGACAAAGTCTTCATGGAATTAAAAAAAAAACGCCAAACTCATCAGCACCGCTGTTCTTCCTCTTGATACAATTACCGTATCCTATAGTAGTGTACATGTTTTACTTCCTCACTATGAGTATTTAACTGGGAAGACAAAGTATTTTTTTTAAACAAAGTGATGCAAACACCTTCAAACACCTATTGTGAAATACAGTTATGCCACTTTTTACTGCAACATTACACGTCACGTGCTCCTCGACAGTGTGAATATGTATTTTCTTATATGAAAATTCGAACATCTATGAAACGTTGCCATGTCACAAAATTATCAAGTGCTTTTTGCAAATAGATAAAAACCAAAAAGAAATATGGATTTCTAGGTACCTCGCCATATTGATCAGGAGTCCATGCCAAGCATAGAAATACATACCCAGATTTGCTTTTGTTGGAGCTAGAATTCACTTTTACAACTACTATCCCTTACCTAAATATATTTATTCTGTTAATTAATTAATTTTTTTTAATTGTATGTTTATTTGTTTGTTTATTTATTCATACGTTGCTTTATTCATCTATTTACAAGAGTACAAAACAGTTTGGATAATAACAAGTAAAAACAACTACGCATTTGTTGGGGCACCACAATTTGCCACTGGTATATGACAGATTTGGTGAAAAATAACATGCATTTTTTATTGACACAGCATGAGATGTACGATCGTATCATTTCAAGTAAGATTTTATTATTTCCCCGTAGATACTGACTTTTATTTTCATCAACAAAGTTTTTTTTTTTTTGTTTTTTTTTTTTTAATTTATCATTTCAAGTAAGATTTTATTATTTCCTCATAGATGCTGACTTTTTAATTCATCAACAAAGGTTTTTTTTTTCTTTTTCTTTTTTTTTTTTCTTTTTTTTTTTACGTATCATGACCGTTTTGAAGCAAAAGTTTGGTTCGGACAGGTTATTTTGTTTAACTGCTTTCTGTATATAACTCGTTTTGACATCCCATTTTCAACTAGATTCTCATAAAATGTTGTAACCGATAACGCTTGTGCACTTGGTTCACACAGGCTCTTTATCAAGCATACAACTATGCATGTTGATTTTATGCTACAATCAGTGTATTTGTTGTTAACACACGTTTTGCCAAAAGTGTCATATGTTTTGTCTGTAACTTGATAGATACTAGTAAAGGTTTTTTTCCCAACCGAACAATTTGTATACACTTGTACAGTTGTCAGTTCAATGTTTAGGTGATTTATGTGTAGGCTATTTTTTAGAGGAAGGGTTCACTGGGGGACAATTCAGAATGAACCTGATATATTGCTCTTTTGTTATGCCTAATCATACACTTTTTTGTTAGCCAAGACATGAAGGACAGCTAAAAAGTCCATATCATTTATCTGTGATTGTTTCTTCAAAATGTTGTTTATGTGCTGCATATGTTGTATGTATATATATATATATATATATATATATATATATATATATATATATATATATATATATATATATATATATATATATATATATATATATATGTGTGTGTGTGTGTGTGTGTATATATATATATGTGTGTGTGTGTGTGTGTAGATTACATGTTATGTATGCTACATTTATATTTGTATAAAACTTTCGTAGTTTAAAAAACTGTTGTTACTCTTATTTTAGATTGCTTTACACTAAGCACCAATTATGTTAATCATCCATTAGCAAATGCATATATTTTCTTTACAGCCCACATCCAGTACATTGGAATTGAGAGACACATTGGATCAGTCTTTGGCAGTTTCATTGCGGGATTTGCATTATGTTTGTTGATCTTTCTTATAACATATCTGGTGAGGAGAAGGCAAAGAAGGCTCAAAGAACACTCAACCAAGTAAACATTCTCTATTTAACATTTTTTGCATATACTACCATATATAACTTGAACTATTGTAGTTCCAAGATAATTGAAAACTGGCATTTTGGTACACACAAACTAACAAAGTATGCCTTCGTGCTGGGAAACAGCCTCCCTGAAAAAATAAATTTTTCATTCCATAATCTGGAATTTCCAAAAAGAAGGTAAATATCTATTGCAAATTAACACTGATGACAAACCTTACTCATACATTTAGCATACATCTCATGTTTACTATTGTAAGCATGACATGGGTGTGAAACATTAACAACCATACATGTCGATATGACATTTCGACTATACGAAGTTACTGGAGAGTAAAACTTAATAACACCAACAGAATGCCTGAAGTGCCCTCCTACTGGTAGGATGTACCATTATCGAAATATAAGTTTATACATATATATATATATATATATATATATATATATATATATATATATATATATATATATATATATATATATATATATATATATATATATATATATATATATATATATATATATATATATATATAAGCATGATATACACCGATAAGGTGGAATCTAGTCTCGCGGGCACAAAACTTAACAAAAAATTATATAACTGCTGTTTTCATGTTTAGGGTAGTTAATAATCCCATGTCTACTGATTTTCACAATAAGTTCCTCCATATTTAGTCTCCATTCTTATATTACCACACAACCAAACAGTTAATGTATTCCATGGTATCCAACAATATGCTGTAAATTTACCATTAAATGTCGTGGGGACCCATTGTATGTAATAATATACTTACCTACCTGCAAAAATATTTTCATTAAAAGGAAACGGAAAAGTTACTTAATTGGAAATGTATAATGTGTTTTTGTATTAACTTTTCATTTAACTAACATTGTTTAATATACATAGAAGATACTAAAATATAATATGCCACCTGGCTTGTATATTTTGGTGTGTAACATTAAAGCTGTCCTGAGGGACACTATAAGCTCCTAAGAGTTTCAGTCCCCCACATGTATATATATGGTAACTTAACTGCCTGTACTTTTGTGATTAATAAACATTCAATAAAATTCAAAACTTTGGTCCCTCGAAATCTAGTAAACTTTATGCTTTAAGTTAATTATAAAGTCCAGCATAATGTTAAATATATTTTCCAAAATAAAATCTGTGAAAGCGATAGTACTGCCCGAGCCGTATGAACAGCATTGCAGCTTCGAATCAATAATGTCCGCAAATGCATCAAGTACCAATGTATATTTTTTGCAACATCTCCAGGTAATTGAAAACTGGTGGTAATTGTTTGGTAACTTTTGGCAAGATAACCATTAATTTCAATGCTGAGATCAAACACAACGGTTATTTGCCCACTTTTGCATCAAGTAAAGCAGCAAAAAGAATTTGGATGTCCCATTGGCATTGTGTGAGTGAGGCCAAGACAATATGGAAGAGATGACATTGTTTTCATTTCATTGAAAATGACTACAGGTTCAAGGTTTGATAATTTTGTTCTCAGACTGGAGACAAAGGTTTGTTGGCTTGCAGTAGCAATCACCAACCTGTTAATGGCGTACCTGTCTGAATGGGTGTCATCTGTTTTTTTTTTTTTTTTTTTTTTTTTTTTAGAAGACTTATGCTTTGTTCTCAGAACTTGTAAGATTTCAGATTGACTTCTCTTGAGTTATATCAGGCCCTGTTTCAATGAATATAATTGTTTGAGGTAGACAATCCACACAAAAAGCTAAGAACGGATCCCACAGCTGGTATGATACTGCATCTGGGACGTTTAATGGATTTTCCTTTTGGCAAAGTCAATAAGTGTGTCAAGTTGTCATCAAATCTTGCATATTCCTGCCAAAATTGTTGTACCTCCACATTGACCAACTGATTGGTCTGATTGGCCAATTGCTTATATTGTTGTACCTCCACATTGACCAACTGTTTGGTCTGATTGGCCAATTGCTTATATTGTTGTACCTCCACATTGACCAACTGGTTGGTCTGATTGGCCAATAGTTTATATTGTTGTACCTCCACATTGACCAACTGATTGGTCAGATTGGCCAATTGCTTATATTGTTGTACCTCCGCATTGACCAACTCATTGGTCTGATTGGCCAATTGTTTGTATTGTTGTACCTCCACATTGACCAACTGATTGGTCTGATTGGCCAATTGCTTATATTGTTGTACCTCCGCATTGACCAACTCATTGGTCTGATTGGCCAGTTGTTTATATTGTTGTACCTCCACATTGACCAACTGATTGGTCCGATTGGCCAATTGCTTATATTGCTCTTTCTGGCAAGGTGTCAGACTTGAGTCCAGCCTTTTGGTCAATATTCCTTTAAATTGGTTTCGTAGGGCAGTTATTTCAGTTTTTATGTGCTGTAATTGTCGTTGGTGATGGTTTAGCCTGATGGTAAATGTCAGAAACTGAGGTGAACAGGCACCAAAACTTCTTTCATTTCATTGTAAAGGGTGCTCATGCCCTGATGTGTGTGAGTCAGGTGTGAAAACGGGCTAAACACAAGTAATAAGATAAGTCTAAAATTAAGAGGAGGAATAATAAAAAAAATATAAAAGACAAAAAAAGGTGGACCTAGCCATGGTTATGTAAAGAAATCATTAAAAAAATCTTATAATTACATTCAATGCACATAATAAGGCAAAATTAACATTTTTTACTCATTATGCATTATGATTCTGTTTATAAAAGCAAAAATTCCTGTACATTCCTTTCTTTTCACAATCTTGATTAAAGTCACAAAAAAATTCATATGAAAGCAGAAACACATAAAGTTCATTTCATATTAGATTCTCAGAATTTTATTCATGGCCTCAATTGTGACATGCAATGACCTTTGCCATCTAGCTGTCAGGTTCACACATTAATTGTGACAGGTCAATCCTGTCGAACCTTTCTGCCCACATCAGTAAACACATGACCTTAAATGCACCCCCCCCCCCCTTACATTTGCAAGCCAGATGACAGGTAAACAGAAGTGCCATAACAGCTTACGTTATGACGCTTCTGTTTATTTGTTTACCACGCCTCATATGTTTTAATCCCATTGGACCCTGACCTAAAAGTCAAGGTCTGTTTCATATCATAGGCCAGGTCACTGCAAACCCACATTCTGTCCATTGTTGACCAGTATCTCTAATAACACATGCATGCCTGTGCTTATACCCTACTTTATTGCCAGGGTTTTCGTCAGGACTCATTTTTCTGTGTCCAATCTCTGTTTTAGGCAGCATAGTATTGTGATTAGTGAGACAATAAATCTGTGATACCAATGTGGACTTATATAACCTTAAATAACGTGGCAGTAATAAGCATGTGTGCCATGCCTATTAGCCTGCCAAACACAAGTTTGTTTCTTTCAGGTGAGCTAGTTTTGTTTGAGAGACCATTTAGGAAGTCAATATCTATTGGCACATGGTCATCTCCAAGAGATGTGCAGCTGCATGATCCACTTCATTTAAGTCATTACCATGAAATGGCTTTGATATTTTGGGACCGTCTGTGTAAATCATATCTATGCTAATTGTCAAGCTTGACCTTTGTTCTTTGGTGACTGAGTATATCAGACCTGATGTTTTTCACACCTTGCCAATATGCTAATTTACAATTATATTGATTGAGTTTTATGACTGAACTTTGATGTATAGCATTTGATATTTCAATTATAAAGAACGTTTTTAAAGGACAATGATCTGTGTAGACTGCGGAGTATATGTGTAGATTGTAAATTCAGCTCCATACAGATAGTGTCTCAACTTTCCAATTTGCCTACACCCATGATGCCACATGCCTTGCATTCGATGACAAGCCTGTTTTGTTGAGCTCCACTCAACTGATGCGACAAGTATTAAAAGACTTCTTTGAATTCCTGTGTCAGAATTGATCAAATGTAAAAGAGGCTCGCATTAGCTGGACTCTAATTTCAATCCAGCCTGCTTAAGTATTTCAACACTTCCGTTTTGTGATTAATATGGTCATTAAAGTTCTTTGAATATATAATTATGTCATCTTCATACACGTCTGCAAATGGGCCGGTAGAGCCCTGTAATGCCTCATTCCTAGCAGCCATGTACACAGTGGAACACTCCATTCAAATAAGCCTCTGTTGGGAAATAGAATGCCTTTTATGTCTGTCATATTTCTTTAATTGCTGTTAGAAGAAGCCAGATTTCATGTTTAAGAGTATCTAATAATAAGAGTTACCAAACTGTGAAATTATGACCTCTGTGTTATGTAAGGAATAAGCATTCTAACCAACAGTTCCATTCATTCTGTCTATAATCCATCAAAAAATCTAGAGCCACCATCTTTCTTTTGAACCAATATTATGGAGGCTGTATGTGCATTACTGCAGTGTCTAATGAGGCTGGCTTGCAACAAGTCATCAATTTGTATGTCAAGTTCTGGTCATAATACAAGAAGGGTGCTATAGGCATTTTGTTTAACATGAGGGTTGTTACTTTTGTCAATGCCTAAGGTTGGCAGGTTTGTTTCGCCAAGTTCAGTATCCTTTGAGGCAAATATATACAGATATTCTTCTAACACAGTTTCCAATTTTTTTTCTCTGATCAGGTGTTACATGATCCAATTTGAAAATCAGTTTGTGTTTTTGATTTGTGAGGGTTTAACTTTTATGTTCCACATCCTCACAGTTTAAATCGTTACACTGCACACTAAATTCAGAAATTTCGCCAAATTGATTTTTGTCAAGCTTTTCAGCTGTCACTAAAACAGTAGCAAGTGGAACGAATACCAGAGTATCAATCTGATTTAAGATAGGTAATTGCATTTTATTGCTAGCATCGCCTGAAATTCAGCACTCCGTTATCATTACACTGCGAAATTCTGACAACCTCAGAGCATTATTCAACTGTGAAATGTAAAAACTGCCCGATCTCTCAAGCCTTGGAATTTCAATTGCACCAATAACCTGAGATTTTGCTGAAGCACAATTTTATCCAATAATTGCATGCAGTAGGAACTTTGTTTGATGTTTGATTTTCGATGTAAAAGTGTAACTGTTTCCAATTCTAATGATTCTGTTTTTTTCCTATCTTATATTGCCTTGTTTGTGGCCAAAACCTCACTCCCCAGCAAAACTTGCCTGGTGACACTTTTACCTATTTCAAAGGGGAAAAAAAAAATCAATTGTTTTATTTCAAAGTCACCTTGTTTAGAGCCCAAAGGAATCGATTCATGTCCAGTAATGCGTGAGAGATGTGGGAGTCTCTAAGGTCTTAATGTGCCTTTGCATTTCTTTGGAAGGACATTAAAACACTCTTATGACATAATCAAAGTATTTGCACTTTTATCTAATATAATCCAAAGACCCTTTGCCCTTTGGTGTTCAAATTATCTTGGTCTGTTCCAGTATATCTGATAAACATGTCTATCTGATAAACTTTGTCACAGTGGCCACAGACTGGTTTCTGATATGGTTTCCACGTTAATGTCTTTCCCTTGTAGGTCGGAGGGGCCTTGGTTTGGGTGTTATTAGTGTTTTTGGATCTGCTTAATGCCAAACCTTCTGTCAGAATTAATTTCAAATCAGCAGTTTCATTTGCTGATGGTAAGGTCCCAGTTACCTCACCTATCTCTATAGGTTCCTCCCTTCTATTGTATTTGTGTGTTTTTGTCCAGAACCACTTCCTAGTAGTCACTATCCTATTAGTAAATAAGAACGTAAAAGCTTAATTTTTCATAAAGAAGGGTGGGCCTTACAACACGAAGTTAATTTTCAAAGGGCCTTCCATGTAAAAAAGGTACAAATGAATAGTGAAATGATATACCTAATAACATCATACAGATTCACACCCATAACTTACCATAAAATATAATGTATACACAAAATTATATAGAAAAACTCAGTCGCACACATCCTTCATGGTTCACATCTTAGTTGGAAATCATATTACGTATCCAACCAAAAATGGGGGTTAAGATAACCCACATAATGATGAATAGATATGAACGTGGCACATGATGAATTAGCTAACTACGTGAAGTTTTGCTTGTAAATGCACAGCTTCATTATGAAAAGCAATACCTGTCAAACAACCCAAAACTACTAAATTCGTACAGTGCAGGTTCATATAAGAACAATTTGACTACGCTTGAACCACTATTTACTTGAAAATGCTGTCAATTTTAAATAAATTTTTAATATTGAGTCAATGTGCACTAGGCATGTCAGAAAAAATAAAAGTTATTTGCATTGGTGCCAAAACTTTGTAATCAAAACAATTTTTAATATGATTATAAGTACAATTAGGCAAACATGTAACTGTCATAGTCTGCTGCATGCTACCAATAGCCCAAGGGGGGTTTAACCTGACAGAGAGCAGTGTAATTCTGAAAGTGAATATTTAACTTCATCTATGGGTATATTTGTGTACACTGGAATTCTGAAAGTGACCTTTTGACTTCATTTATGGGTAGATGTCTGTGCAGTGTGATTCTGAAAGTGAAATTTTGACTCCATCTATGGGTATATTGGTGTACATTGTAATTCTGAAAATGAAATTTTGACTCTACCTATGGATAGATTTGTGTACATTGTAATTCTGAGAGTGAACTTTTGATTTCATCTATGGGTAAATTTGTGTTCAGTGTAATTCTGAAAGTGAAATTTTGACTCCATCTGAGGGTGGACCATGACTTCATCTATGGTTAGATGTGTAAACAGTGTAATTCTAAAAGTTAACTTTTGACTTCATGGGGGCGGGGGGGGGGGGGGGAGATGTGTGTACAGTGTAATTCAAATCAACTACAGATAATTTCAGGACATTACAATTTCTTAAATTATCTGACCATGCTTCCAAAGCAGATCCAAAATTTCTTTTGGCAGTTGTATCTGTACTTACCCAGGCAAAGGCAATGGCGGTATTCACACTTTGTGAATAACCATCGATTTACTGGCTTTTTTGTTATCCTCTGTGAGAGTTTCAATTATGTGTTTGTAATCACGCAGGTAAGATTTAATCCGATAGGAGGTCATTCAAGGTACCCTCCTCTCTTTGATTCTTCTTAACAAATGTCGCAATAGAGTTCTTTTAAAGCAATATCCTGTACACAAGAAAACAAACAAGCAATTTTGTTTTACACTGCAACAAAGGCAATTTGTTTGTCCACTAAATAATTACAAAAATGACATTTAAAACAAGCAGCCTTTATGTCAAGAAATTTTGAGATAGTTAACTTTGGAAAACCTTCAAACTTTTGCTCCATTAAACATGGTTCTGGACATTAATTAATGACAAACTCAAGCTACATGTAGAAACACTAAATTTGAAAAAAAAATCTAATATGACCTTAAGAATTGCACGAAGCAAAGGTGCTTTTGATTTTAGTCCTGACACAGAATGATCAACAGTGGCGTCATTTTGAAATGTCACTAAGCCATGTATAAACGTAAATATTCATAGAGCACCATCATTTAAGCAACATATATTTACAACATATTTGAGCGGAGTGCCGAATACTTGTGGTAATTTTTAGTTCTATTTACAGGACTTCTGGAAACAATGGAAAAGGAAGGAAAATCAGCAAGTCACAAGCAGAAAAAGGGAAGGATTTTGGCCAAGAATGCAATCTGCAGGCCATTAACTCTGCAAATGCAGGTCATGTTGCAGAAGGGCAGCATGTCAAGGAGGCAGGAAGACATGTTTATGAAAAGCTTGACGCTGAAGCCTTGTCCCTTGCAATGTACCAAAATGTCAGTAATAAAAGTAGCCAAACGCCAATGTATGAAATTGTGTCTGAATAAAAAAAGGCATATTGTTTTGATTGAGTGTACAACTCTTGTAGAGGGAGATGTGATGACATAAGTGTACATTCCTTGGTAAAACTAAACAATATTATGTTTCTTTCTGCAATTTAAGTAACATTGATGGCTTGGCGCCTTTAGAATTGAATATTGTTATATTGAATAACACATATAATGTACTCCGAGGATCTATGTCATGTTTTCTTTCTCAGAATGTACATGCTTAAATGTATAAGGGGAATGATGGTAAAGATATATACATTTTAACGGTGGAAATTCTACAGCGAGTGAGATGTGTTTTTTTATGTTTTGGTGTTTACAATGCAGCAAAAATACATGAGTCTTGTCCTTATATTCCTGAACGCAATTTAGTGTCCAAAACACAAATCCGTATACTATAATGGTGTTATTATGTTCATTTCAATGTTTTAATTGTGCGATATACCTTTGAACATTTAATATTGCTTTATGCCTTATATCTGCATCCTATTGTAATCCTAGAGTCCCGGTTGCCTTTTGTTTAACACCATATGTCCAAGTTATCTTAGTAGCGTCTCAGTAGCATGTAACAGGGTAATGAAGGGTATCAATCTATTTCCATGCATAAAAATTTTCCAGGTGTTTGATATTTAATAATATTATATTGCATGATACCAAGAAACATGAATGGCAGTCTCCCACATTTTCCCAAGGCTGCAAGAATCAGTGCTCCCCCTGGTAAACCAGAAGCCTTGTGAACATATGACCAGTACATGATAAGACGAGTTCCACGTCTTTTTTTTTTTTTCTTTTCATAGTCCTTGAACTTAGGAATCGCTCTTCGTGATTTACCTTGCCGATTTACAACGATAACAGTTTAGCCCTTAAAGTGCTAATCACTGCTATAGTCATTTTCTCATTACTGTTAAACATAGAATGGTTAAAAGATTCAAATTCCTCATGAAGATACCTTTTATTCATATACCAGGAAGCCTAATCTAAAGAAAAAAGTAGTGTTAGTCAACAGCTTTCCTGGGGGCACTTTGCACGCAATGCGTGCAAAGTGCCGCCAGGAAAGCTGTTGACTCAGCCTTAAATAAGTGTTTTTAGGGTTAAATGAGTGGATGTCAATAAATCAAAATACTTATAACATTTTAATGTTTGTTTGTCTCTTTTCAATTTCCTGTTCAAATCAAATTATTCATGTTCCTTAAATGTCATCAATTCCTCCATATCCTGACTTTTGTTTTCTTAGTATCTACATTTATCACTTATTGATGACGAATGTCGTCTGAACATTACCAACTGCTTAAAACCCAGAACCATGTCTGCAATATAAAGATATCCACTGTATTTGAGAAATTGTATCAGGCTTTATGATCCCTTGATCTTTATAATGAGTATCGCCCTTTATTTTTGTTTCTGTTTGCCTTATTTTTCGAGTAACTGTGCATTATATGTCCACTTGATGGCGCCGTCACTCTTTTTGCAAGATCAGCATGTCCTTTTTGTTTTAAAATGGCTTAACATGATACAAGTTCATGTCCGAAACTGGTGCACAATTTCATTAGGATCGAATCAGCAACAGGTTCCAAGCTAATCCCTTGTAGTTGCAAGTATCCATCTCATCTATCATAAGTTTTTTTCTTTTTTTTCTTTTTTTTTTTTTAACGACTCTTTTTTGGCAGTATAAAAATATCAAGGCCGTTGCAATGTCACAAAACCATGCGTCTATAATCCCTTGCTTTTCCAAAGCACGGAGCCAACGGTTTAACATATTTCTAATCAAACTAACCTCCAAGTTAAAATTTGTAGCTTGAAATCCCCCAAATCTGCACTATAAGGGGACATAATAAAAAAAAGCAATGTTAAATTTACATTTTGTGTAATAACGTTGGATTTCCCGAAATATACTGTACACGTATATTTGGGGTTTTGAGCATGCAGCTGAAAGTGTTGCAAAATATGAGAATGTAATGTTTTTTTTATTAATTGATTTTTGCATATTTTCAAGGCATAAGATTTGCTCTCCTTTTCCAAGAAAATTTGCAAAATATCGTGTCTTGTTGAAATTGTCACTGTGTTTGTTCCACAAAACAGGGATTAAAATTACTGTTGTAGTTTTCGTCAATGAATCCCAGTGATTTCCTTTGTAATATATGTTCTCTCTCTCTCTCTTTAAAAAAAAAAAGAAATAAAATTTGCAACACCGTGTCTGCAAAAAGCAATATATTGCTAAATTTGGTCAGCAATACCAGGGCTACATCTGAACAAAACATACCAATACCAAGTGTTGATGAAAACTCATGATAGGAGACAATCACGTAGACACTCAATTGTACCTTAAAGATATAGCAGGCTATATGAATGGCGCAAACACGCTTAGCTATGTGAATGTTCCCATGAAATTACAAACTATTTTTACAATCAGTAGTTGGGCAAAGTGTGGACGTGATGGTTCCATTGTATTTTCAAATAATTCAACAATCACACTTTTGCATTAGGTATTACCACGGACATCGGAAACTATAACCAATGTTGCAACCTCTTTGCAAGGAAAAACAGCTACAAAAACACGAACAGCAGCAGCAAGAACAACAAAAACAACAAAATAATAATAATAATAATAATAATAATAATAATAATAATAATAATAATAATAATAATAATAAAAATAATAATAATAATAATAATAATTATTATTATTATTATTTTTATTATTATTATTATTATTATTATTATTATTATTATTATTATTATTATTATCATTATCATTATTGGTAGTAGTAGTAGTAGTAGTAGTAGTAGTAGTAGTAGTAGTAGTAGTAGCAGTAGTAGTAGTAGTAGTAGTAGCTGCATTATTATTATTATTATTATTATTATTATTATTATTAATATTATTATTATTATTATTATTATCATTATTATTATTATCATCATCATCATCATCATCATCATTATTATTATTATTATTATTATTATTATTATTATTATTATTATTATTATTATTATTATTATTATTATTATTATTATAATCATTATTATCATTATCAATTGTCATTCCTGGGGAGATTAACGTGCATGAAATGATGTGTATCACTTGCAGCGGCCTTATTGTGTCTTCTATGTAGTAAAACATGATCATTCAGAATTTTCTTAAGCATTAGTAAGTAATGTAGTACCAAATTGCTTTTGTGAGAAATGTTGCTAGTAGCTTTTCTCTCCTCCTAAGAATTGAATAAAATTTCTGATTCAATAAATAAATCTTTGGAATTCAGCCAGCCAATCTAGAGGCAACAATTGACTGTGCTTTTATCATTGAAAGGTAGGAAAAATGGATACACAAGCAAGTCTGACAAGTTGATTGCAATCCCAAGTCTGTACAAGACTGTTGAGGTTTGGATGCCATAACAATTAAAAATGTGTGACAAGGTCATTCAAAGAGCAAAATAAGATGATTATGGGTAGATGAGAAGTGCGCAAGGTGAATTAAAAGATAGTACATCAAATACACTAAAAATCAATTTCATTGAGCTCAAAAGGCATATAATCAGTCGAGAGCGAAAAAGTCTGATAAAACAATCAATGATAACAAGATCATTGATCAGAAAGGCTCAAGGTGATCAAAGATGAATTGTATACAACTTTTTTTAACTAAACAGGGATACTGCATCCCGTACATACTGAGGTAGTTCATTCCCATATTTGGTACCAATAAAAGAGAAAGTTTTAGGGGAAGACCTTGCCGGAAAATTGAGGAAGTGGTTGCTCTTGTTTGATGTGAAAGGACTTTGGTCACTGGAGTAAAGATATTTTGTAAATAAGAAGGGACTTCATAATTAACTATTTTCCTAACAAAAGTAAAGATATTGTAGAACTATCTCTATTTGACACTCATCTATTATATGGTCCTCAGCAGGTCGAGGCTGTGCGTCCTAGGGTGACATTGTAATATTAATATCCTTGCCCTGTTCTGCAGTCGCTGGAGGCGTACAATGCCATCTTTGTGCAAATTTTTTCTTCACACTGTGCTACAATAATCAAAATGAGGTAACACCAAGCTGTTGTCATGGTAATATTGGAGTGTGAACAAAGTAAATTTGCAGCTCTGCTAAAACACCAAGAGCTTTCTTTATTTTAGTAACAACCCTCTCAACCTGCTTTTCAAATCTTGCTTCCCGATGAAGCGTTACACCCAAAACCTTACTTCTGATTTGGAGATAGCTTGATCATTCAGTGACAGATCAAGGATTGAGTTGAAGGAATCTTTCTTATGATTACTCCAAATAAGCATACGATTTATTTTTCCAAGGTGGAGACTTAATTTATTTGCATGCAACCAGTTAGCTGCTTGAATTAGCTCTTACTGTGATGCAGTGGAGACAACATCTTTGGATTTGTCAGCATAATAAAACACAGTGTCATCCGCATATAAGTTGACTTAAGATCTTTTGGAAGAGATGCTGAGACCATTCACGTAAATAATAAACAAGAGGGGGCATAGAGTTGACCCTTCGGGGACACCAGTACCAATCTTCATGGGTTGGGACACGTTTCCATTTATACAAGCAGGCACTCATCAGGTACAGTTCTTGTTTTTAGCGATTTATTAAAGATAAAGGCTAGGCTATTTGATATAGGTGGGGAAGTAATTTTAAAAAGTTTAGATTGGATAATGTCAAGACCTGTTGTTTTGTTTTTAGTAGTTCTGCTGAAAGGTTTGAAACATCATGTTCAGAGATGCTGCTGAAAGAAAAATATGCAGAAAAATGTGTCATGTAATGGAAGAGGTAGTCAATGGCTGATCTAGCGGAACTTGAAATTTGGTTAGATAAATGAGTGCCAATTTCAATTAAGAATGTGTTTTATTCATTGGCAATTTCAGAAATGTATTCAATGGATGTATCATTAATAATTCAAGAAGAAATAGCATTTGTGAACATTTAGGTAAGAGGTCTTTCAGCACATGCCACATTTCCTTACTATTCCCTTCGTTTTTTATTGAATGATGAGGAATAGTGTTTAAACGTAGCTTGGCAGACTAAGGATGTAACTCTATTTCTCATTTTGTTTTTGTATCTTGACTGGTCAACTGTGTTATTGAATTCAATTGCTCATGAGTGTCATTGATCCCGGAAATATTTAACTCCTTCAATCTCTTCACTATACCAAGGGATTTTGGCTTTTTGGGATCTGAATCGTTTGAGGGAGCATGTTTTTTTTTACCACATCAGGGAAAAGTAATTTCCAACCTAGCCAAACATCATCAATGCTACCAAAACATCCGATAATGTGCCATGGTACAATATGTAAATCAGCTTAAAAAATCAGTTGTATTCTATCTCGTTAAATTCCAAGAAGTCACATAGCGGTGATTAGCTCAATGGGGAATAGAGTCAAGAACTATGAAATTAAACAGGTGGTCAGCAACTGAGAGATATTGAATTTTTAATGTTTGTTATGGTAAGGTCAATGATTGTTGCAGACGAGTCTGTAATCTTCATTCGGACCTTGATTGTTTGATTCAGGTCATATGTAGAAATCAAATCATTTAGTTTGTATGCTGAGTATCCGCTAATATTAACATGAGAAATATCAATATTGAAATCACCAGTTATTACAGATTACAGACAATAGTAATTCCATATATATACAGGTTAGACAGGGACAGGTTAGCTTATGGAGAGTAAAGAGTTCGAACTGCGGAATAGGATATTGATTACTAGGAAGTGGTTCTGGGCAAAAAGACACAAATACAATTCATATATGGGATTATCCATGTGTACTAGCATGTCTTCAAAGTGATCAAAGTAAAGTTAACGGTAGAGTGGGGGTGCCTGTAAATAACAGTTACCAAGAAACTTTTACGGTTGGCCCAATTTATCTGAACGGCCAATGACAATGAAGAGCAAACCAGCCTGCTAAAAACCTGATACTTGTTTTCCTGACATTGTGCAGGATGCACTTCAAGGGTCACAGAGGTCATAGTATGTGACCCATTCTATACCGATTACCCATGTCATCAACTGAGTATCCTATCTTAACGCAATTTTTAAAAGACCGATAATTCCAGCCATCAGCATAAAAGGCCATCATGTATGCACGTGTTACTAGGGCTATTTATTCCTTTGAAATTCTGCATGTGTGAGTGATATTTATGTTAAAGGTTCAAAGTTATATCAATTTAACACATAAAGCAATGCTCAATATTCCCGTGGATTATGTAAAAGGAGCATCTGAGTATTTTTATATGTGTGAAGTGGCAAAGGTCTATAAGGTCTGGATTATTTGGGTCTCCAAAACTTTTGGGTGAATAATAAAATTCATTTTCTGGTCAACACCTATTTGTAGACACTTCAATCAATGTACATTGGGACAGACCCTTCGGTGCAAGTAAAACTGGATCTTTGTATCATTATTGCTACGACACCCGCATGGGTATGTTGTATTGCATACATCTTATTAGTAATATGCTCTAAAGGCATTCTGTGTTATTAATGGGAGACCTTCAAGAACAGTTTCGTTTGATAACATAAAATTATTAGTTTTGGATTATGTGGACAAGAGAGTAAAGTGCTAACCAGATAAATCGATAGACAGGCATAGAGACAGACAGACAGATAAATGGATGGATGGATGGATGGACAGATAGAAAGATAGACAGATAGATAGATAGACAGACAGACAGACACAGACAGACAGACAGACAGACAGACAGACAGACAGACAGACAGACAGACAGATAGATAGATAGATAGATAGATAGATAGATAGATAGATAGATAGATAGATAGATAGATAGATAGATAGCATGCTTTTGGACTATAATTATAGGCTATAGGCAAATGGTATATATTATGCAAAATCAGGCATTTTCTTCGTTTTTTTCGTTATTTTAAGCTGCCGCTTCAAGGGCATATCCAGACGACTCATTCATTACAGTGTAAGTATATATACTTATACAAATAATCATGAGCGGTGTCACTCGTTGGAGTGAAATGATTGTGACGCCCAAAGCCACTTGCCGCTACACGGCTCGTTTCTGCACGTCAGAATAATTGAGTCCCAACCATAAACACAACCAAATGATTGTTGGCATCTATACTATGATATTACGTTGGATGATTTGCGAATATTGCATTTGTAGAAAAATCTAATGTAATGGCAATCGGGAAAACCTAGTAAAATCCGTTGATTATGGAACAGGGTTCCACTTGGATGAATATCATCGACTGTATTTCAATATTATGAGGTCAATTCAAACAGCTGATGTACCAGCAAACCAGATTTCAAGGCATCAAACAAGACAATAACAAGTTGATGCTTATTATATTTCAGGACAAGCAACATGTGAGTGAACGACTTCAGTGGGAAGCAAAAGGAAGTTTTGAACTTTCATGGAGTAAACAAAACATCAGTGGAGTCCGCCAAAGTCAATAATTAGGCCTACAGTTGCCTGCATGGATTCATTAGTTTCGATGGGGAGTCCCGGGCCCTGTGGACATGTTGATAAAGACGTGAACCATCGTATTGCCAGTGATGTTAGCCCCCCCCCCCCCCCCCCCGTGAACATTCTAGCACCATAACTACATATTTCGACACTATTACATCACTTAGCTTTTTTCCACAAATAACTTTACCTACCAGACTCTCCCAAAAAAGAGGCACTTTGATAGATAATTTTCTATTAAGATTAACAAACTTTAAACATTATCCCACCACTGGAATCTTAATGTCAAACATCTCTGATCATTTTCCATACTTCATATATCTTGATTGTGGTAAAAACTTTGAATCAAATCCAAAATACACTTATATTAGGCAGAATACATCAGAATCCTATAATAATTTTCTGAAAGAAATCAGTACATCAAACATATTTGACAAAATGAACAAAAACCCAAATACTAACCCCACATAAAATCATAACCTGTTGGAAATTATTTGCAAACATGCGTTTGAAAATAATCCCTTGAACTAAGTGATAGAACATCAAGTAGTATGGACAAAAATGAGATTCCTATCAGTATTTTCATGGACTTTCAAAAGCGTTCGACACTTTAGACCATCACATTCTAATTCAGAATCTTAAATATTATGGTCTTGGTGATATGGCACTTAAACTGCTCAAATACTATTTAACTGAGCGCGTACAATATGTGTAATTAAATGACACCGAGTCATCGCTCTTCAATATAACCACTGGTGTCCCACAGGGCTCGATTTTAGGCCCTTTATTATTTATAATTTACATAAATGATCTACCCTCAGCCTCCAGCCACTTTAAACCTCTCATATACGCTGATGATACAACACTATACAGTACTTTACAAGTGTTGTTAAAATCTGACACCACACAAGAATTATCACACAATATACACGCTGAACTATGTAAAATCTGCAAATGGCTGAAATTAAATAAATTGTCCCTCAATGAAAAGAAAACAAAATTTATGTTATTTCATAACCCACAAAGAAAGGTGACAATTCCTGAAATAGAAATGAATAACACAAAAATTGACTGTGTAAATAACTTTAATTTCTTAGGCATACAAATCGACAAACATTTAAATCGGAACAGTCATATTGATAAAAATTCTTCAAAGATATCCAAAACTATTGGTGTCTTAAACAAAAAGAATACCTACCACAGAATATTCTACTGACACTATATTACTCTCTGGTATTTCCTCATCTTAATTACGGATGTCTTCTCTGGGGTCATAAAAGTATTAGAATTACGTTGCTCCAGAAAAAAAAATGTGTGAGAATCATTAGCCACAGCAGATTTGATGCACATACAGAGCCAATCTATAAAACCTTAGAGTTATTGAAGATTAGTGATATATTTCTCCAACAACAACTGAAATTCTACTTTCAGTATATCAAAAATCAGTTACCTGAATACTTCAAAACCTTAAAAATAAATACAACTTCTGTACTTCATAATTACAATGTTAGAAATAGAAACTGTATATTTGTAGAAAGAAGCAATCTTGTAGGGACAGTAAATTGTTTAAGACATGAAATCATAAAAACATTGAACTCAACCCCTGACTTCATTATAAAAAGGGTCATACCCATAGCAAAAATGGTTTTGCCCTCTATATAAAAAAATATTATACTGAAAAGTATAACATTATTTGTTATATCCCAAACTGTTATGTTTGTAACACTCCATAAGCAGCCCCCATTTGCTTTTGCTAATATGTAAGACATAATTTTTCCCTGCTTACTGGGTAAGGTACTTACATCTCTATTTAAAACCTTGTATTCTAAGTACAATTTTTTGTATATCTATAGTATTTTTAGGTGGCCCTTATGATAGTGGCTGTTGTGGCCTTAATGAGGGTCTCCTGGCTATATATGTTACTGAAATAATGTACATATATCTTCAGTCAAATAAAAGATATGCGAGTCTGAGTCAAATAAAAAAAATGATTACGAATGTTCTCTAAATTGTGGTCCACATGAGCATGAAGGTCATCCAACAACACTCATCCCAAAAAGAATAAGCTCATTATTAGGGTGGGTGAAGCCCATTCACATCCTGGCATTTGTTACTGCAATTTTTTCCACATATGGAGTCCGCTAGTTCCATAATATTTGGATCTCTTCAGTAAAAAAACCTCTGGGTATCTGGCTTCCTTTGCACTTCTGGTCATAAAGCATATGTGCAGGAGATAGGTAAATGTCATGGCGTGCAACTTCAAAACATATCATCATCATTATCATCATCATCACCACCACCACCACCACCCCATCATCATCATCATCATCATCATCATCATCATCATCATCATCATCATCATCATCATCATCATCATCATCATCATCATCATCATCACCTCATCATCATCATCATCATCATCATCATCATCATCATCATCATAATATGTTTTTGGGGTATTAAACCCACAACTGACTTTGCTTAGAGGGTAGAATTGTCATCACGGCCAACAATGTGGGGGAAAGGGTCCGTCTCAATGCTTATTTCTTAATATGAAAATTTCTGCCCATCAATAAATTTGGTGGACAGCGTCAATTTAATGCTAAATGATCGATTTGCTTTAAATAAACGTGATTGAAAGATAAATATATTACCAACGAACAGTAATTTTTGTTTTTTTCACCCAAGGCCTCGTTCTGGAACGTTTAAGAAGTCTGGGAAAATGTCCAATCTGATACTCTCTTGGAAGCCGCCTGATAAAATCCTTGAAAACTACCATATTGATACGAAACTTGAGCCCTTGCTTGGAATAAATTGAGATAATTGTACAATAAATCAAATTATTGGTTTTGTGGGTCCAATGTGAAACATGGGTCTTCTCCGTCCAAGTTGTGGTAACGTTGCGAGCTGCTCAATGCCTTCCGCTACTTTAAGCTTATGTGGACTAGGTTTGCATTTACCTGTGTAGTGGGTCTCGATATGTGACAGGTAGGCAGTTGACTAATCATATTCAGCACCGGGATGCTCTACCAGAGACTGGAACACTGACAAGAGACTAGCTTCATTGCTTGATGCAATTACCGCTTTATAAAATCTATGCTGGTCAATATCACAAAACACTCAAATAATGAGACGAGTGGTGCAAATGAGGCATTTATATGAAAATCGATCATAAATAATGTGTGTGCTTTTCTTTTTTTTTTTTTTTTTTTGGATACTTAAAACTATTTGCATATGATTTGGACACCTGTATATATCTCCCATTTCACCCTGCCCTGCCACTGCTGGTATATACTCTTATTCAATTGTACTGCACTCTCGAGAAAAGTACACTTTTGTCACCTAAAGATATTAATGAGAGTATTGCCTCCCCCAGAGTTTGGGACGATTATCTCAAACGGACTATAAAACAATTTAAATGCCACAGTATTTTGATAGGAGAGGCGGTAACAATTATCATGTTTCATGAAAACTGTTGGTCAATTAACATGTCTCAATTGTTAATAAATCATATGCGTAATGGTTTTCCGACGCACTAAAGGGTATTTGTAAGAGCGATTTTACCTTACATGCAGAGAAATTACCATTCTAGTTTGGGGGCTGTGAACTATTTAATAGAGCCAAAACCATCATTGATTTCGTCACCCAGACAATATTGGGCATTGGGAAGGTGTGCATTGTAACTGCTCTAGATCATGAAACTCAAAGAAATTTTAAGCCTGCTTACCTTAACTTTTTTTTTTCTAATCTTTTGGTCACTCTTTGTAACTTTTCGTATTTGATTAAGAAATATTTTTGCACAATGTGGAAAAGCCACAAGGAGAAATGTGTTTGAAAGGTTTATTATTAGAAGTACAATTCAAATGTCAAACATATTCCAACAAGATAATATCCAAAACCTATTCGTGCCAAAATATGCTTCTATCTGACCACAGTAATTTTTATCAAAATTCTCAATTAATGCAAAACTGGCAATTCTTTTGTGGAACAAAAATATTGCAAACTTGCTAGGAATGGGACCATATCAAGAATTTTATGCATTTATGGAACTGAGTTACAGGTTGGGTCAGGTCAAGTGACACAATGTGTAGCTTGTCATAACTGGGTCTTGAGGACAGCAATATGTACAGAGGTTAAAGTGATATGGTCAAAAGTCTATACCCCATGTGTTCAGTCTCCTACTAGCTCTCCGTCACATTCTAAATGTACTCCCCCAGTTGCATCAATAAAAAGAAAGCTCAAAATTTCCAGAAAGCTTGTCAAAGATAATCTACATCTGAAGTACAATGTTCCAAAATGTCCACAGCAAAAATGCTGTCTTGTTGGGCAGCATACCATGCCATGAATTCCTTGGGCTCCCTGGTTCCCAGATAATCGGCACCATGATATTTTCAATTGGGGTAAGGTCTAACAGTCTTTATTGGTTGCTCTGTTAAAGAAATGGGAAAAGTACCCTTCTGTGGGTTGGGGCAACTTGGACGCTTTCGGGAGGGCAGTCAATTTCGTGGGCTAGAAATCCAGGGAATTAAAAACGCAAATATTCATGCCATGGGCTGCCCCCATATACATTATATTACTGTCAAAATATATAATTCTTGAAGGTGTGACAGATTTCTTGTCAGCTATTAGAACAAGAAGATATTGTCCTGTACTTTTCATTATATGATAAGATGGTAGAGTTAGTACAATCTTAATTGGAAAGGCCTCTTGCCAGAGTGAGCAGCTTTGTTCTGACCCCTGATAATTACTCCCTTTGACCACACTTGTCACAAATCATCTTGGCAAAGTTTTGGTGTTCAAAGTCATATTTGTTACATTTAGCGCAAAGAGGATCCCATTATGGGCATTTAGACATTGTGTGCAAAGAATGACCTCTACATACATAACATGAAGTTCTCACTACTTCTGAAATGTGATAATATGCCAGTCTACCACAATAGGCATCATTTCGATGTTAGCAACATCTACAAGTACTACATGTTCTGGTCTCTGTGATACAATAGTAAGACCAGCCAAGTGGAAGAGACAAGTCAGCAGATTAGCCTCGCTCCTGCGGCAGATCTCTCCGAGTGTTTACCCAAGGAGTGATCCCCCACGGGAATGTAGCCAGTCTGCTGACGAGTCTCCTCCACGCAGCAGTAATTATAGCTGTAATTTTATTTTCATCGTAAAATATAAAAAAAGACAATTAAAAACAGTTTTAACATTTATTTAATCAAACAAGGCTTTGCATAGCTTTGTGAATGAATAACTGTAACGCGGGATCCAGTAATTGGGTCATTTGAAAACTACATGCCTGACGTGTGCCAACTACTAGAATTTAGAGGAATATCAACTGAAAAATGATGTACAACCCGTGGACAAGTGGGACTTTGTACACCATACAGGAACACGGTCAATTTACTTTTGATCTGATACATAGATGTTCACAGCACCATAGAAATTGGCTCCAGCGAACCCACTGCGTTGTTTTTAATCCACGCCAACAAAGGTCTCCTGCCTGGTGGCAACCACAACGTCAACGGCTCGTCCAGATGCCCTCTTAACTGTGCAGTCTGCTCTACTGGCAGAAGCCACTGGTTACCTTCCCTGCAGCACTTCACCCATGTGTTTTTGTTGATCTAAGCTGGCTACTGCATAATTGTTAATGGATTCTAGGTTCTTGTGACCACTCAACTGAGTGATCATATTGGGAGCCACCCTGATTGCAACAGCTATGTGCACATGGTGCGACACACACTGTGATTGGTTTTGTGCCCAGATAAACCAGCAGCTTTTGCCATGCGGGGCATCATTTGTTCAAATCTGTGACAACCCATTGGTTGTTGCTTAAACCAAGGTGAATCTGAACCCGGATTTTGTATCACAGCAAGGCAGAATGGGACGCCATGAAAATTCATTTCAATTGGTTGTTTTTGAGAGTACACCTCAAGAACTGGGCATCTTTTAGGATTGGATTCGTTTTCAAATATTTTCAGAGCAAATTCCCTGAGGTGAGCTGTGTTTGCAGTTCTCGTTTTGGTTTGTCTTCATTGATAACCAAGTAACGAATATGGTTATTGTTGTTATCGACAATTTTGATGTCGTCTCATTCTAGCTGACGGCTTCCATGGCTTCCACAAAAGCCGATGCATTTGGTTATGAAATACCACATGGTGTTTATTTAAACACAACGTCGTTTGTGTGCCCAGACTGCCAGAGTATTTCTTCATCGGCATCTGTTATACAGTCAGCCTTGCTGGGTTATTTGCCCTGCCAGATTGTTTTAATCTTTACGGCGTGTAGCAAGCACCTTTTTACTGGTTTCAAACTGACTACTCTTTACAAGAGAATACTTGTAACACATGTGATCAGGCTTTCTGCCTATTGCACGATGGATTGATGTTAATGTGTCTGGTTCATACTCAGTCCCATCCTGTTTTTAAATGTCAATCAGGAAGCTAGAAATGTACAAATCCATTTCAACATGTGGAATATCAACTACGTTTCCTTTTTCTCCATGTGATAGCGCCAGTAACCAGCGCTGCAAGCGACTGAAAGACGACTCGGTTTTTCTTACAGTATTTGTGTTTTGCGTTTGAGTTTATGTACTCTCTAATCATTTCGAATTTGGGCAATGTTTCTGATGCACATGGATCTTTATTGTGATAAATGTTGACATTGGGCTGGGTACACTGGCACACTCTGTCTGGAGTGGCACAGATGTCATCTGTTCGGGTCACCGATGGGTGGTGCCTGTGGTCAAAGCCTGCCGCATCGATGAGGGTAACATCAAAGGCAGTTGATATCTCTATCCAAGGACATGAGAAGGAATAGGATCAGCAATAAAATTCTCCGTGGCAAGGTGTGCAGTTGTACTTGCAGATGCATCTTCATGGGACAATGTGAAATTCACCAGTTCTTCGTCTGCCGATATAGTGTGCTCAGAAATGCCAGTGGCATTACCTGCAATGAATTGGGAATAAAATGTCCAATTCCGTGCTTAGAAACGTCTCCAAATTTGTTCTTCACTTCCCAAAATTGTAATCATTTAATTTTGGAAAAATAATTCACGTCAGAAAATTGAAGTAAACATACCTAACCACAGAATTTCATTAAGAATGGAATAGCAGGTCCATAGTGAGAAATGTCGCCTGCAGATCAAAGCAAAGGTCTGACCTTTGACCTTGCAGACTTTCGAAATATGGGGGGAAAGTAGTTCTCAATGACCTTTTGTACTGTGGTGATATGGATTGACCTTTGCATTGTGGTGATATGGACAGGGCTATCACCCAGTCTGTATCCTTCACCTTTTCTCGATGATACAGCTATAATTACTGGATAAATCCTGTTAATACTATCTTATTGTTGTGCTCATGTTGTGTTTCTTGGCATTCAGATAATTGGTCTTTGGTGCTTTCAAAATCAAAATAAAGATTCTTCCTAGGGGCACCAGGTCTGATGCCGTCTGGTTTCATATGACATAACAGACCTCCTACTACATATTTACCACAACAGAAGCATTTTCATCTCTTACAGTGGAGTTTTTGGATGCTCCTTTCTGGTTTATTTACTACATGTTTACATGTGGGACAGCACCACCATGTATTGCGTGGAGGTTTGCCTGCCAGCTTGGCCTGGAGACGTTAGAATCCTTCAGGATTATGACAGACTATGTGCCATGTTTGACAGTTTATACAGTCTGTACTTAACAACGATTTCTACGACACATATTACAGGTTTTATCACAGGAGTAAGTGTTTGGTATTGTGATCACTGGATTTCAGTCAAAGTAGCAGGAGCAAAAAAAAAAAAAAATTGTCACAGAGAATGTTTTCTTGGTCATGAAGGTGCGAAAAGGTTTTGTTGGATTTGTTGTCGCAAACACAAATGAATATGTACCACAAGCAGGACTACATACTAACATTTGAGCATTGAAAACATTCTTAAAAGCTAGGATGTTGTTGAAAGTCAACATTTTGTATGTGGGGAAACATGACTTAATACAAAGATACTTTGTGGAGGCCCTTGATCTTGTCTGATGTTATCATGTTGTGTTGTCTTTTACTTGTTCCCACTCTTTAGTAAAGACTTTATTTGTTTGCCCAAGGATACCAAAATGGTTCTGGGCATGCAGAGAAGGTCTTTGTTACAGAAACTTTTTTTACAAATATTTATGATGATTATAAAGAATTACCAGAAAAATCATAACTTTTGTTCTGTCTATCATGTCAACTTCTATACTTAAAGCTTCTAGTTTAAATGTCAATCATGTGCCCATTTGTCAAGAAATCTATCAACGGGAAAGAAAATGAAATGTAATAAAATGCTTTAAATGCAAATCTTTTTGTACAAAGAACATTATAAATACATTGTGCGTATTAATCAGAGAAACACTGTTGTAAAATATATACACACAACTGTTAATACAGAGGGTACAATTTAAGTACCAGTTCTGGTGGCACTAGTGAACCATGTATTACCTTGTTCATCCCACTGACAATTTTGTACAAGCCCATGAGTCCGACACTCTACATGGGGTCCAGAGTTTGTTGCTGTCAAATTAAATATATGTATATATAAAAATATATACATATATATATATATATATATATATATATATATATATATATATATATATATATATATATATATATATATATATATATATATATATATATATATATATATATATATATATATATATATATATATATACATATATATATAACCCAATTTCCAACCCGAGGTTTTTTCAAGAAACTTGTATAATTGCTCCGTGAAATTATGTCAATAGATGTATGAATTTAGACAGAGGCTCATTAAGAAAAAGTGGCCATTTTTGTCTTAGATCTCCCCATATATTTAATTTTGTAATATCAAAATTCAACGAAGAAAGAAAACGGAAAGAATGAATCTTAAAAACCACAAAACTGTGTATAAAGCCACTATTTAACTGTTAAAGGCAACAGTTTTCCAGTCGGAAAAGACCTTTGACATGAAAATCCAGCAGTAAAGGCCTGGGTACCTTTCTTAGATATAACAAAGATAACAAAAACAGCACACTGGCATGTTACATTTCAAACCTCTAGATTACACAACTCATTTAAAAAGCTGAGTAAGGTCAATATTTCATGCTCTTACCAAAAATTCTGGATGTTTCAAATACTGTTTAAGGAGGCGTTTAATTGCATGCGACACGTTAGAATGGGCAACAGACTAGCATATGTACCTTGAGTCACTTAGAGGGATATTTTTTACAGAAGGCGGAACTCATAAAGCACAATCAATTACAAATGTTTTGCGTGAACTCATTTTATTCACAAATGCTATACTATTACAGAACTTTTTCACTCTAAGGACTAAGCATACGCAAAAACATGTCTAAAATATAACTACATACTATCGTGAGCAATTTCAGGGTTGGCGCACTGCATATATATAAATATATATATATATATATATATATATATATATATATATATATATATATATATATATATCATTGAAATATGTGATTTGGTCCTAAAAGAGCTAATTAGATAATTATTTCAAATGTGCAGTTTATTGGTCACCTTGAAGGAAAAACGCTACAAACCCGTGTTTATTATGTTAGATATTTAACATCTGTAAACCTTACTAAACGTCGAAGTTACATAAACGGCAGTCCCCAACAACTGTCACATATTGTAAATGCAATTTGTCTAAAAACTTGATACAAGTTATCTTGTTCAGCGTCTTACAGAATTTGCAACATATGAGATGTTTGAACCTTGAAAAATTCAATCCAAATGTCTATGATATTTTTTAACATCTAGTGTATACATTTTGTATTGAATTAAGTTTGGTAGGCCCTTGCCCCTTAGGGATATTGATATTCACCAGATCGTTTGATATAGGGCTATGGTGGTTTGGTGTGCCAGAAAAAATCGAAGCTATTATTTGTTGCCGTAGGAGGGCAAACTGGTTTGAACAAGAAACTTAAAGAATCAATGTAAAGTAAACATGGTCAAGCATGCAACTATAACTGATCCCATTAATTTGAAAAAGTGGTTTATTGTTTATATGTATATTTGTGGAAGTCAATCAGAGTGGAGGTACGAAAAGACGGGCGACAGTTATTCTAGCGCGTTTTATTGCATAGTTAGCAGCAAACACAGGAGGCAGATTAACCATTTTTTTAAATAGTTGTTTTAGAGTATTTTAACCTTTGCAGCTGAAAAAAGGCTTTCGCAACTCGATACTATTGTTGGGAATCAATCACACCCAAGGGAACAAAATTTTTGACACTATCACTCCGGTATGGTACCAAAAGCAGACAGTAAAAAACATCAGCTGAGATACACGCATTGTGGGCAAGTAAGTCAGTATAAGGAAAACAAGGAGTGCTGGGGACGACTATCTGACAATTTTCGAGGTTTAATATTTTTGGATATATAAGTAAGGTAAGTTCATTCAAACATTTGTTGTAAGTTCATAAACGTAGAAATGTGAAGTAAAATTACCATTGAAACATTGGATCATTATGCACAATCGGCAGCATTATGGAACTCATTGGAGTGTGATGGAACAAGCAATCTAGCAAGTATGCAGTATTTAGTTCACTTACATTTTCTTTTTACAACATAAGAGCTTTTTAAATTTAAGTACTGCGCTGGTGTGCAGCGTTTAGGGGTTTGTAAACAAATGACCAGTTCTTACATTTGTCATGATAATTGGAGCTATTTTCCAGACTAGGAAAATAAGCACTTTTTTCTAAAATATGAAGACCCATTTACCTGCTCCTCTCTCGCTGTTTTGTATGAATGGACTGTGTAAAGACACTTGTACTCCCACTTGCCTACGTATATGAATAGGCTTTTCTGAAAGGCACGTGGGGTTGTCACTTTGAAAAAAAAGGACTAAGTAATTATAATGTTGTGTTTCAGTATGCTTTGCATGGTATTTCGACAAAATTGTCTGCTATGCAACTGCAAGGTTCCCTGTTCTCAAGAAACGGGAAAATGCCCATCTGCTTGTTTGGCTGGCTGCAAAAGGATAATTGTCGGACAGGTATCAATGCCATCACTTGATGCATTAACAAACATGTTTATGCTGAAGCCGCAAAATATTCCACGAGAGTCTTTTGTTGGCAGTCTCCCTAGTGCCTCCCGATTTCAACGTCAGCTAAGCTTGTTTGATCTCTTATGTGATTTGATCATGGTAGTTTCTTCTTTGCTCGGTAATTAGGTGCAGTTTATCTGTCATTCTTGAAAACTATTGTTTGTTTCCGTTTTCCATGACAGTTGTTACTTTTTGTCAATGTGGTATCTTACCATCTTAAGATATTCAAACTTTAATGTATTGCTTGGTGGATATCCTAGGCTTGTTAGTATATCTAGTGATGTTAATGTTGACGAGCTCCAACTGTGACTGAATTAATAACTATGATATTGACACGTAATGGTCTCGTACTGTTATTTGAATGTATCTAAGCACTTAAACAAAACGTATTATTTTTTTCTCATTATTGTTGCAAATCATTCATAAAAGCCTGAGGAAGTGAACTCTGCCAGGATGGATAGGTACACATGACCAACAGAACAAATGAAACGAGTCAGAGTGTCATAAATTTGGGAACCTGAGTAGCATTGCCAGGATATAGGACACGTCATTAAAATGCAGTATCATTACAACGCATGCTGTCATCAAGTTGGTTTCACAGTAAATGGACAGATCTGGCCACTGAGGGCATTAATAATCAGTACATGCTGTAGTACATGCAGTTGGTGACGCGTATGATGGATTTATCTGTAAATAGACAACATGGCAGCACAAGCCTCAGCAAATTACAGTGTGTCATAAAATAAAATACCGGCAGATAAATTCCAAAATTTGACATTTATGATCTGATGATACTTACACCTGTGTGTCCTCGTCAGTTGACATGTTAAGTAACCCGAAGGCAGATGATGGCAAATAAATGATGCATGTGCAATGTGCACAACCCTAGGTTTTCACATGTTATGAAAAGAGAAATAAAGAAAAGTTACAAAGCCAAAAAAAAAAAAAAAAAAAAAAAAAACGAACAAAACAAAAAACAAAACATAGATTTAAGAGTGGGTATGTAAATGAAATAAATTTTCATCTCGAATGAAACTTCCCAAAGGTAACGTGCAGAATATATGAGCAAGTTTGGGGTTGCATGTGATGCCCTACTTCAGCATGAAGATCTGTTCATGTTGCCCCCAGTGATAAAGTATCGTACAAATGTGTGTGGAACATTAGTTATCTGAGAACGGATAGGAAATCAAGTGTTTTCATATACAGGTAACGCAACATTTTAATGTTTATATATGTAGCGAATACACAATCTACACTGGTGACATGTAGAACACAAGCTCATATTTGCTCGTAAGAGTTTGTAAAAGTGGGAAGATGCGATCGTCCATTCATTTTTTACCTTGTACGAAAATGGGGGAAGTTAAAATCCGTGGGAATAGACTGGTTTAATGTGAACATCCGTCATGCCAGCTTTACCTCGTTATTCTTGCTAACCTCTTTTTGCCTAAAAGTCACTAATGCTCATTTGGTGTTTGACAGAAAAAAAAATTCCTGGCAGCAAAATATAACTTGAATGGTAGCGATTGTTCATGAGTATGGATATTCCTGGAAGAACTCAGTCAGTAGTTTGCCATTTTTAATAATGTTTGGCATCGGCAGAATATGGATTTGATGTTGGATAACTGTGCTTGTACTCGGAAGAACTATGAAACGCCCATAACCTTTTGCTCTGGATTAAATAGACAACCTGTCTAAATAACCGATGTGTTCAGCGGTCGCATGTATTTTCTCTGTCATTGCACTATTTAAGTCAGTCCACTGATACGCAGAGGTAAATTTGTTCAAGTCCTTTACGTGCAACTAACATAATCTCGTTGTCTGCAGGCTTTCCTTTTGGAAGTAGTTCTGTCAACATACTTCGTTTACTTGGTTGCCATTATGATTTAACAAAATGGACGCAATGCTGCGGCAATGCTATTAATACTTTTGACTTTATATATGTCCCTCAATGTTCTGATCCCCATTGAAAGATATGAAATAAAGTTTCCACAAAGTGAGTCGTACTTCACAACAAAAACCTATGTTCAACATTATCTACAGTAAAGCAAAATGTCTGGGTTTCTTTCTACGACAAATGTTTGGAAAATATTGAATCAATGAATAACACAGTATCATTTAAATTGATAATACCCCATCACACTGACAGGCAATATGGGCCTGAAGTTGGATCAGTTTGTACAACCATTTTCTCTACGTTGCATGATCAGGAATATGATGTGGTGTCTCACACTTTTTACCAGACATGATGATCCTAACTGTGTTTGTGAACTTGCGTGCTTCCACTTGAAAGAATGACCAGTTTGTGACAGCAAGTCTTTATGTCTGCAAGAAGACAGACCAAACAATGTAAATGCGGTTGTGGTGAAGCAAAAATTGACGGATGTAGCATTCATCTAAAAGGAGTACATTGCTGTCGATATATTTGTTTCGAATCAAAAGATATGTGCTGAATTTTTTTATTTTAACTATTTACAAAATCGCTGTACACTGTATTCGTGACGAAACTAGAAATTGGAGCCTTTAATTTCATGGCATAATTCTTGCCTGAGGTTACCTAAGCACGAAGTAAATTTTCAAGTAAAAACCTCTACATGAGTAGGTCCATTGACATGGAAACTTCGTAATGTATACTGTATGCCCTCATCATCCATCTTTTGTGTGCCCTAATCTTCTAACCAGTTTTTATTTTTTTTTATAATCTTTTTTCTTTTCTTTTTTAGATTTTTTCGTTTTACACAATGGATAAGCAACGATTTTTTTTGTCTCTTTGTATTGTGAATCTAGTATCAATTATATATTTTGTAAACACTCTCAATATTATATTTGTGTCTTTTTGTCTCGCACCACTCCTAGAAATCATTACCCTTTTCGACAGTGCAAACTCTATACTCTCCATAAGCTAACCTGTCCTTCTCTAACCATTATACATATGGATGTACTATTGCCCATATTGCACAGGTCTGTCTGTCTGTTGGTCTGTCTGCTTATCTACCCCATGTTACATGATATTGAGCTTCTATGAAATGGAATCAGATTTCATAACATGCTCGTATCCAGCATGTCTACATATGTCAGATTTTCTGATTTTCGGTTGGGCAAAAAATTGACATCGAGTATCTTGTCTCTTAACTGGGCCAAATGCATGTGATCCGCTGTCAGTCATAGGGTATAGAAGTGCCGGATACGTGACTTCATAAACTGAATCATAAGATGTAACAAATTATGTTAAGACCATAGACAATATGGCCATGGCAAATGGCAATTTTGAGGTTGAATTATGTAATCTGAATAATAATTTTAAGGAGCTTCCCAAGCAATATTTCAGTACTTGTTGAGACTAACAAGAAACAGCGTGGCTTGAAGGTTAAGTGATCTGAGTCCAAGCTGAAAGTCCTGTGTCTTGTGTCTTTGCAGAGCACGCTTTTGAAGTTTTTTTTTTTTTTTTCATCTACCATGCTGCTTGGATTTGCAGTTATTGTCGGCACAGGAAGATAAAAAGAACCTTACCGACAACCCTAACCAGAACATTGATAGCTTTCTTCTTTATTTTTTCCCGTGTGGTCGTTCATAAACGTGTGCTGCATATGAGAGAAAAGACATTTGGTTGAAGGGCCAACTCACCTGGCCCCATCATCTACCCTCTTCCACCCCCGTGATGACTCTTAAAGTGCACAGCTGGAATCCACAATAAATTCTTAAAATGTGTGTTCCAGGGAAAATAACGAAGCTTCAGGTGTACAGAAGTTTTTTTTCTGTATCCGTGTTGTGTTGTGGCTCAATAAGCACTGCCATCAATAATTCAGCCCTCGATTTGACAGCCTTCCTGCTGTTGCCAACATGTTCCAATGGTCTGGTTGTGACATGGGCATATCAATCAGGTACTGAGAGCCAAGTCTATACCAAAGCAGGTGAAGGTTCTGCGCTTTATTTCTTTTTTTTTCTTTGGTTCGGTTTTAGTTGCCTGTTGTCCCCACTTCTGTCGTATGGGTTTTTGCAAACCTAACTTTCATCTTTATATTGCGGAACATGTCCACAAGATGTAACAGGCAAATGTTACACTTAGGGGTGATTATTTGCTTGTTTCTGTAGATCATAAAGTGATGCTCTCGACAGCCCGCAGAACCTGCATGTGGAACAAACAATACAGATTTTCTGGTGTTATAGTCTGCAAGAATACATAATATTTTCATTTAAAGAACAAGATAACCTTTTTTGTGTCTTCTCTTATATTTGTCTTACAGCCAACATGAGGGCATTGACATGCATGTGATCTTGATCATTACCTTGCTTCTTTGGTATCATGGTGACAACTGCAATGTACTTATGTGTGTTTTTTTTTTTTCAGTTATAGACCTTCCAGTGGCTATTTGTAATACTTGTGCATTAGAGCGTTTTGAACGACAACTTGGTCCTAGATTTGAAACGTTGGCCTTAAATTGTGTACGCAACATATGGCTGTCACTTTTTTCCGAAAACTAGAAATAGTTTTGCTATGACATGTAAAGTAATATTCAATTAAAACTGACTCGGTCAGATACCACACAGCATCTCAATCATGTTTCACACTTTATTCCAAACACCAAGAATGGGAAGCATCATTTTCATATGGGAAATAAAACAGGTCAGGTTGAGGCAAAGTCCTATTTTCTGTGAAAAACTGCTGTATTTTGAGGATTTTGAGAATCTGTCTCCTAAAAGCGAAGGTATTTCCACAGTGCCACAAATTCTTAAAAGTAGTTTATACAACTGTTTTGTCTCCCTGTTTTATGCAAACTTCCTTCCAATGCGTGCCATGAAGGCTATGTTTAGCGTATGCGCCCCTGTATTCATGCTGTAAACAACCTGCTAGAAACTAAGAACCAGAAAGGATATCAGTTGGAGGTGTTTTGGTTACCCGCAGAGGACTTCTATATTCTGTTCAGTCAATATTCATTAAAATGTTTGACAGATTAGCCCAGATGCCTCTACAATCCTGAAAAAGAAAGAAACACTTTTTCTAGGGAACAAGAACAAGGCCTCCAGCCAACATCCTGCTGGGCGTAGCCAGTCATATCTGATTGATTAGCATACACTTATAGCAGGCAGCACTTCAACATGGTCAAAGTCTGCAGCTCTACCCTGAGTTTGCCTCGAAACCTAGGGTGGAGAGTCACTATTATTAATTAAAGGACTGAAACCATCATATTTGACACGAACCTCTTCCTATGATTTACTGTGGCATTTATATAGCTATTTGTTCTGAAGTTAGCATATGCTTTGCAGCAGACTGAAATGATGATGCCTCTACATCTTACTTAATTTGCATGATGGGTGATAAGGTTATTTTGTCTCTCTTTTCAACTCTCCCAAAACGACGAAAATACTTTCTTGTATGTGTCTCTAAATCACCAAACACCAAACATTTTCACCTTTCTTCCCTCTGTTATAATTTTTCCAAATTTCTTTTCCTCTTTGGTTGTTATAATTTGTTGTCCACCAAGCCCATCATTTACTTTAGTGAAAACTTTGGTACACACTCCTAGACAAAAGTTATGCAAATCAAGCTAACTACCGTTGTGAAACTGCTGTTTCTTGTCAGTGATCGTATTTGTTGAAACAATTTCTGCACTATACTGTACAAATAAAGACAAATAAAGGACACATTGTGCTATTATTTTCCTGAATAAATCGGCCTCCAAAATACAAACTACTTTCGATGATTTTAAATATATAGAGCATGTGTCAGGTGATGTGTTCACACATTTGTTTGTTCACGAAAATGGCACCGCATATGGTGTGTAAATAATAGTGCAAACCATCACTACAAACATCGCTGTCAGGCAAAAAATTGGATCATTGGGAAAGAGGGCAACGTGAAGAACATAATACGATTCTTAGGCTCGTTTGAAATGCTCAGAATTGAAGTTTTCCACACTGGAGCTATTGATCAAAAAACATTATACAATATGGAGTTGGTGCCGCCAGAAGAGATGGGTTCTATGTTTGAGTAATTCATGTGACAACAAAATTTTAGTTGCTTCAGTGATAGGTAAAGAGCTTGACCAGACCAAACCACCTTGTTCTATTACATCTTCCACATTGCACAGGCCCGTTATCTGTACTTTTACCAACAATCTTTAAGAGCATGAGTCTGGTTCAAATCACAATGAAACTTAACGTCCTTAACTCAGTAGTCCTAGCTTTGTATAATTTTGGATAGTTCTACTAACCAACAATATTGAGTCAAACTCATTATATTCTGGACCAAATCAAAATGAAATCAAACTTTCAATTTCCAGGCCCACATTTGTGCAATTTTCGGAGGATGATGTTGATGATTCATTTTGTGTGAGTGTGATCAAGAGAGCCTAAATACAAAGAGGAAATCAGAGAAACATTGGAAAGTACTTCACAGTTTGTTTGTTTGTTTGTTTTTTTTCAAAAGCAATGAGAACAGGCAATTGTGCTAGTTTCCCTGCAGAACTGAACATTCTGTTATGCATTTTTTTCTTGGTATTAGTTGAATATGAAAATGGTCAAGAATAACTTGAGTGACAATGAATACAAAGATGTGGGCATTTTGGTGACTATGAGCGGTGACAGCATTCTGCATACATTACATGTAAGTAAGGGACCCCAAAAGAGTAGACCTAAAATATGGCTTTGCCAAGGTGATCTGTAAACCTTAGGAATAGGCCTGGGCCTTGTGTAATTTTGTTACCAAACATGGTGCACAAAGTACTATTCAAAATGTTAAAACAAGTATTTATAAAGTTTTCATCAAATGGAACACTTGAGTGTTAAATTTCACGTTCCATAAAATTCACTATATATTTTGGACGGCAATGCTGGGCTTTGATGTATATTCCTACTGTAATAAAGCCACGGACCTACATTTTACCTAATTGAATTGTCCCTGAATAATAAACGCATTTAAGAAATACCAATTTTGCTTGTAAAACTTGACATGTATGCAGCGTCAATAGTTATCTAGCATGTGTCATCACTGTGGCTGTTGATCATTGCATGCGTCCAGTGCCCCTATTTAATGAAACCAGCTGTTTGGGACTCCCTGTTTTACATATTATATGAGACTGCGTGATGGTGTTACATATTCAATACACTGTTAACGACTAATTTTGGGAACCACATATGTTCAGATTGATTTTGTAGACAAATAAATCCATATAAACTATTATTTGTTTTAATTGTGTTGCGTAAAATCAGCATATTGTGCAAGAACTATTTTCTTCAGGGCTACATATTTAGGGCATGTTCTATAAGTAAAGTGTGCGCAGGCCCATATGGGACCTCAAATGTACTAAGTTTAGTAGTGACACATTTTCAACCTGGGGCAGCAGGTTTGATAATATAACAAATATGATAAAAGTTGAAATAACGTAAATCAGCCCAGAGTAGCAAAACGATGGCACCTAAAGCAACGAAAAAGAGAAAGACACTGATCCCATAGTATAAAACAGGATTTCAAGTGCAGAGAACGAAAGTTACCTCCAAGAAGTCACATTCGTGGTATCCAGTACAAAGGAACATATATTAAGAATTTTCCCTCCACGAGAGGACATTTTGGCGTTGATAAAATCTCAGTGAGTTAATAAAAAATGGAGTGGGTCGATACTGAATTATAATGCAAATATGAAATGTTTATACTCTTAGGCCTTTCCGTTAGTTTTTTTTTTGACTCTTTTGCAGAAAGGTCTCCCTGTTGAATTCTCAAAATAAAAATTGCAAGAATTATATCTTTAAATCTTTATCAAACACGTACTTTGTGCCGAAATAGTATCTTCTTTTAAACGAAAAAAAAAATGTGCTGGAAAAAGAGTTGTATTCCCAAAATATTAAACAAATTAAGGAAAGAAGTTCCCATATGTGCCTATGCAATTGTTCCCCAATTTGCAAAGGCTAAAATCAAATTTTAGAAAGAACAAAAAAAAATAACAAGATTACTAGCGCTTGACTCTGGACAAGATGTATACCGACCCACTCTACGTACAACTCACCTGATTTGGCCCAAGGCTGTACTATCCAGTGGTTTACTTATTTAACTTAAAGCCTTGTGCAAAATATGAAAAGCTACATGATTGGACAATTTATCACATCTTTTTCCATAGCCCTTTAACAGAGGCATCACGTTTCGTAATTTACCTTGCTAAATTGCAACGATGACAGGCTGAAATGCGTGAAAATTATTAAACCAAGATACTTATAGCTTGTACATGTCTGTTTGTTTGTTTGCTTATTTCTTCTGAATTTCCCCATGAAATCAAATTATTTGGTTTAATTGTCATCCATCCCTGCATATCCTGACTTTTGTTTTCCTAGTACTAACACTTATCACCAGTTGATGGCAAATGTCATCTCAACAGCGGTTTTCTTTTAATCATGAACAGCATGATATTAAGGCAAGGGTTTCCTCCTTTTAGCCATGGCAATTCACAAACCCGCATGTTTTCTGATAAGTAAAGATGGTGTGTTCCACAGAATACTGATTTTGGGGAAAAAAATATTTCCTACACATTGTGTTCTCTGTCTGTCTGTCTGTCTGTCTGTGTGTTTCTCTCTCTCTCTCTCTCTCTCTCTCTCTCTCTCTCTCTCTCTCTCTCTCTCTCTCTCTCTCTCTCTCTCTCTCTCTCTCTCTCTCTCTCTCACTCTCTCTCTCTCCAAGTAAATCACATTTTCAACACCATGTCTCCAAATAGCATTACAGCGCCACATGCAGTAAGTAGTATCACAGTTAAATCTAAACAAAACATACCGGAACAAGGTGGTGATTTATATTTAGGACGCAAAATCGAATGCAGCTAGATACAGTGTGGTGCGGTTAAGGTAGAGCAGGCTATATGCATGACGTAGACACGCTCATTTGTGCAAATGTTATAAAATTACAAACTATTCTCACCATGAATGCTTGGTCAAAAAGGAGACGTGATGGATCCATTGTATTTTGAAAAAGTTCAACAATCACATTTGTTTCATCATGTATTACCATAAACATCCATTTTATAGTTGCAACCTCGTTGATATGAAATCATAATAAAAATAATAATAATAATAATAATAATAATAATAATAATAATAATAATAATAATAATAATAATAATAATAATAATAATAATATTGATCATAATAATAATTATTATTATTGTTATTATTGTTATTATTGTTATTATTATCATTATTATTATTATTACTATCATTATTATTATTTTTATAATCATTATTATTATTACTTTTATTATTATTATTATTATTATTATTATTATTATTATTATTATTATTATTATCAGCTCTCACTACTGGGGAGATTAATGTACACGTATCCATGTCACTGAGTAATAACAATATGCATCACTGACAGCCGCTTTTTGGCGTCTACTTGACAATATAGCACATAGATTCAGAATCTCAGGTAATGTGGGACTAAATTACGTTGCTTAAAAAAGATGCGAACAAGTGGTTCTCTCAAAAAACATTGAATGAAGTTTTGGATTGAATAAACAAAGTGAGGAATTCACTAAGTCCATCTTCAGTAGGCTAGTGATGCAACTTTTGCCCAAGTCAAACAATCAGACCAGCTGTCAAAAGCAGCAGATGCAGCTGTAATGTCCAACTTGATCACTTTGAAGTTACATTCGACTTTTTTATTTTAAGTGCTTTATTTAACTTATGTTTCAAGTTTGTAATATGAGTGTTCATATGCAAATTACTATTATTGTTAAATAAATTGATCGTATGTATATAACAATTTCATTGATCGTATATGCTTGACCATTTAAGGGGTTAGCACTTTGGTGGCCTTTTGTTATGCATGGGTTCTTATCGGTTGTACAGATTTTTTAATAAAGATCCGTTCAGTTAGAGTTAATTAAAAAGTTGATCGCCGGTAGAGACGTATTCATACGGCTTGCATACCAACCTTACACGTTTAAGGAAAACTATCAACAAGAAGCATTGGGTGGCCAAGTGGTTAGTGTAATTGACACAAATCTTTCGATCATATCTTCCCTGATACGATTATTTCTGTCTCGAAATAATGAGATAAACACACACACACACACACTCATATATATATAAATATATATATATATATATATATATATATATATATATATATATATATATATATATATATATATATATATATATATATATACGTGTGTGTGCTATAAACAAATCAGTGTTACCCCTTCTCCTCAGTTTTATTTACTCATTCATTTATTCATTAAATTATATATTTATTTATAAACATGTATGCACTCTTTAACCGAGCATGCTTTCATGTAAGATAGTGAAATACGAAATGACAGACAGAAAAAAGAAAGTAAGGAAAATTATCAGAAATGAATGGATATCTATATAATATATATTTACACACACATGCACACACGCACACACACACACACACCCATATATATATATATATATATATATATATATATATATATATATATATGTGTGTGTGTGTGTGTGTGTGTGTGTGTGTGTGTGTGTGTGTGTATTGCTATATAGCTGAAGAGTGAATTTACAGCAGAGTGTCTAAAGTATCTCACCAAGGCTTTGTGAGTATGGTGGTGCCAAGGACATATATTGACTCTGTGTTTTTAAATATTCAGGGAAGCCCACAATGAAAGATATGCATTGCCAATACTATATCAATCAACAACAGGGAAAGCTAAGGAATACACATCAAGATGGATACAAAGAGAACATTAACTGGGGGATGTGTTTCACTGTTGGCCTTTGGAAATTGTGTGAAGATAATCCTTGGATGCAAATGACACAGTTTAAGATGAATTCACGCAAGGATAAAGATTGAAATAGAAGTAGCATTTGTACTCGATATCACTATAGTAGTGTGAGAAATCTCCCGCAATGCAAGGCTACATTCCCGACGGTAAAACGTTTTTATTCTTTCCTTGCTTCACCTACCATGCGGGTCCAAGTGTACGTAAATGACAAAAGTGATCTCAAATCATTGACGCATGAGGAGAGTGTGAAATATGCCATCAACCAGGAAGTTGTTCAGTCCAGATTGCCTTTAAGTATACCCACCTCATCAAGATTGCTTTTCTGGTCTGAAAAAGCGACCAAAATTACGTCACATCAGACGATTTTCTTATGCTTCAATACCTATATCCTCTAAACCAGTGTGTTTGCTGGCTGGAAGGCCAATGTTGTGGCTCTAAGCATCAAAAGGTGAGTGTCATTTTGCTTACTCACGACAGTGAACACAACGATGAGTCATGCTTTTATTTTTGAAAGGTAGCAAGAATGGATACACCTGCAGCTAGCAAAATACATGGTAATTTAATCCTAAAGTTGTGGAGGATGCTGTTCAATGGTAATAAAAGTCATAGTATGTGACCCACTTTATGCCCATCATCCAGGTCAGCAACTGAGTATCTTATCTTAATGCAACTTTTGAAACAACTG
>OZ026623.1:9793554-9808554 GCA_964020975.1 Hermodice carunculata | reverse complement strand
AAACAATAATCATAATCCCAAAGAATCTCATGGAATCCAAGTGGTTACTTCTACATTAACATATTCTCATGGAACCATATCACATAACATATTTCATTGTGACAGCTGAACACAGTGTTTGAACGTGCTGGTTTTGTCTGCCACTTCAATGCATTAAGCCAACCTTGCAGTTGTTTATGACATGAATTGAAACCGGTCCAGTCAACCACTGCAGCATTTCATTTGTGGACATCGGGCTTTTGACTATGTATCTTGCTCGGCAGAAGTCGTGAGATAGTCAGACAGTCACCTCTCCATAATGAAAGTCTAACGATCATACAGACAACAAACCTGTGCTATGTTGTTGTCACACATACATGAATTATAGTTTTCTACCGTGCAAAAAGTGTAAAAGGTGGTAAGCTTGGCCCATGGCAATTTGCAGTGGTTTCCTGTATCAAAGGTAATATAAATATACAACTGGAAAGGGCTAACCTGCTCGATTTGTATTTATCCATTTGTTGCAAATTGTTACCAAAAACGTAAACTCTCGTCATATGGCACAATGAGTGCACTTTATACGGACACCATGTGGTTGTTTATACTAAGAACAAGGTAGTTGTACAAACATGCTATCTCATATGTTGACAAATTTGGAATGAAGTATAATTTGACAAATATAATTACTTGTAATGTAAAAGTTACAGACGGGAATATAATTTCATTTTGAAAAAAGTAATAACATCGCGTAGAATGATATTTGGCCATGGACTTGCTGTATAAATCGTCCTGACTGTTTCTTATGAAGACGAATTGCCTCTAAAAAGAGGCACACCAACTCAAAGTTCTTCAGCTCGCCAGGGTGGACCTAAATTTTATGGTGCCATTAGAGCTATAGACGGTATGCTGGGAAGCCTTACACCAAAGTTTGAACTCTCTGGCTGTGTACATACTTTGAACGACGCTAAAGCCTGGTGGAAAATATGGATGGATAAGGTGTATGTTGTACGAAGTGTAACAATCTATAACACGTTTACCGGTATGAATAGTAATATGTAATAAAATTGTATCCACCATAAATGTCAAGAATAAAATAAAAATAAAAACAAAAAAACAAAAAAAAAAAACACAAAAAAAAAAAAAAAAACCCACAAGGGGGGGGGGGGGGGGTTAAGAGCTCGTCTTCAGCTAACCTTGACACTCAGCTAATAGTTAGTTCCACTATGATCTCGTGGTAATCAAAAAGCATGCGTGCACTAACTGACAGGTACCCATATTTGAAAATGCTTTAGAAATCGGGCACCCAGAGTATCCCACCTAGTGAACACTTTTGTTTAATCCTCCTATAAGCCACATTTCCAACAAATTTAAGAGCAATCGGAGTGTTGGCCTTGGAGCAGAAGTTGAAATTACGGCATACACACATATTGGTAAACAAATCGACACTAAATGCAGCGCCACCTTTTAAGCAAAAGGGCTAGGGGTTTCCTGAACAAAAAAAAAAAAAAAATGTATAAAAATCTACGGATCACTAGAACGTGGCCATTTGAACAAACACGATACAGACCCACCCAAGATACATTACCACCAACTCCCCAGTAAATTTGGTGGAGGGTTTTGGACAGTTAAGGAAAAAAAAATGTGAATTTCCGTTGCAATTGGTCTTTGACATGCATGGTAATCTAATTTCAACTGGGGGTGTGAATGGACTGGATAACATAATTGACACTTGATTACGCTCAATAAACATACACGCATGCGCATTTTTTGGAATGAACGTCCACGTGTAGGATGGTAGACATGGAAGACGAGGTATCGCTATATTTTGTGACTCTAACCTTTTGTTTTCTGTCAAGACTAAATGCATAGGCTGATAATATTTTAAGTACATAGCCTGCCGTGATAGTATTGTGAGTAACCCCATTTCTAAAACATTCACCTGCTCTTTAGCCACCCCATAAGTTACAATAAATGGTCAACATTTACCAGAATGAACTTTTATTTTCAAATATGTCACTTTTGATGTTTACATAATGCATCTCTAGTATCCAAAAGATTGAAAAAAAAAAAAATAGGCACCTTTGCAGTAATTTGTGGAACATTCATTTGGTACATCTTGTATATAACCATGTGATGTATGCTGTACCTGGTCCATGTGCAAGCAGAGTGTAAACTAAGGATGGGAAAAACTTCCCACAGACTTGGTGTAAACTGGCGGAGAATAATTGTAAGGACTATGCTGTTATTGTAACATCCTTAGCATATGATGTACAAGTGGCCAAATGTTGTAGTATATTGGACTTGCCTTGTAGAGATGATGGCTGCTTTTAACTGTATCTTCTTGACGTTTTACGAGCTTCTATTTGAGGGTTTCACTGTTATGCAAGTACTAAATATCATATTTGTTACTGGTTATAACACTTGGAAGATCATATGCCGACTAACCGTTGAAATACGAGTGTTGATGTTTTTTTTTTTTTTTCAGCTCCCAATTGTATGCAAAGGTTGAATATAACAGTCGGCATGGCCTCTGAGGTTGCCAGACAGTCGTTGTGTAAGTATTACGATCAGACTGTTCCAGCAGGAGGCAGCGCTGCTATTGTGTGCACACAGGAAATGAACGGGTCATACATCGGCATCCAGAAAACGTCTAGTACAACTTACAGTGCGAGTGGGTCTGTAATAAGAAAAGACGATGGCTACCTGACTCTCTGTGAAGTTGAAGCCTCTGGATATGAAGGTAAGGACAAGGTCCTTGCGAACGGTCAAAAGTACCTGAGTTGCATCTGTGATACTGATTCTATATTATGCGAGTCTAAACTTATGTGTATTATACGAGCCTGAAATTATTGTGTGTAAAACAAGCCTTTGAAAAACTAATATGTAAGCCATTTTATTAAGAAAACTCATAACTAATATACTTATTTTGGGCCTGCAGTCTAGCATTGGGCAATACGCAGTTCTTTGTGAACATACATATACATTGCCACCTGGATTTCCTATTACACGCAGTATCACTCTAGATGCGATAACAACCATAAAACTCAGTTTCAATGACTATAAAATAGAAGCAATCATTACTGATGAAATGAGAGAAAAGTGTATATTAAATCATCTTTCAATTACAATAACACCGAAAATAAATTATTTTCATTTCTAAAATGTGTATATTTTCGATAAACATCAGAGGTTTTTTTTTTCCAAAAGAAAAGTCGTCTCCATGTCAAGCATCTATTTGGACAAACGTTATCATTGCAACCCATGATAAATAAAAGTGCAATACTAATACTGCACTCTAACAGTCACAATGACTTTATGTGTACGCTGTAAACTGTCATCTAGATTCTGTCCATGAAAGCTAGCCCGCTTTCACGGGGTTTGCTCTGAAATTCTTCCCAAAAGCTTGATGCGTTAATCTCTCAGATGTAACTTGTATCTCATTGTGTGATTTCAATAGTCATGCACTAAACAACATTAGCAGAGCCATGTGCGCAGTGTTAAGTTACCATACCAACGGCTGGAGCTACCCAGGTCTCAGCACTGAGACCAAAACATACCCGCGGTCAAGTGTATGTAATCGATCTTTCCTTTATGGGATGGACTGCATTAGTTTCACAGAGGAAAACCTGCATGAATCCGACTAAACTTGCCTTGTGAAACAATCGACATGCAATTTTAGACTTCATTTTGAATGGTTGTTGTGACAATGGCAGCATTATCTCTCCTATGGACTTGATTTGTCTCCACTGGATACCAATTTGAACACAGAGAGTTTGCACTCATTATAAACTATTACGACGTGCTCTTTGGAATTTGCAAACCTTTGCTCCATGCAAAGTAACAATGTTTTCGCAAGAATGCACTACATCGAGTTGTTAACTCAGTTGAAATTTTGACACTCAAAGAGTTAAATCCTTCTATGACGGCAGAAGTGCTCTGGCAGATGGTGTGGCCGACTTTCTCTGGCCTCTGTTCAAGTTCTCATGGTATGAGCCAAGCTGCCTGGGCAGTCTATGGTGAAGCTGTAACCCGATTTTAAGTTTTGACTAATTAAAGTTTGCTTGTACAATGGTTTTACCTGTGGTTTATGGCCATTTTTAACATTGTGAAACACTATTTAGTTTATCTCATCGCTTTATGGTGTCCTTTCTCCATGGTGCTCTATCTATAAAGTTTCTGATGTGTCATTTAATTGGGTTTTTTCAGTTTGTTAAGTTTAATCATAATAATAATGATAATAATAATAATAATAATAATAATAATAATAATAATAATAATAATAATAATAATAATAATAATAATCAAAGCCATGACCAAGACCTGCCGATTATTTATCAAAAATCACACCTCAGTTTTGAGCTCGGGCACGTTTTACTCATTGGACCTTGCTGTCGTAGGTCTTTTCACTTGTGAGAACGGAGCATCTGTATTCATTTGACCTGTTATAGGCCAGGGATGAGGAGTAGTCGAAAAAGATACAACACAAACCGATACATTTCAGTTGGTGCATTAAGATACAGCATTACACAAGGGGCTACCAGAATCGACAATGATAAATAAGGATTCCTGCACTAGGAACGTCAAATATCCAAAACATAACAAAACAAGTGGAATAAATGAATAAACAGATTGATAAATCAAAAAATCTATCAATTAAGTTACCATGTAATTAATCGATTAAATAATTAATCAATTAATAATTATTGAATTGATAGTTATTAATTAATTAATTAATTGATAATTAATTAATTAATTAATTACATGATAATAATTAATAAATATAATACATAATTCTAATTCATTAATTTATTGAGATAAATTAACTAATAAATTGATTGATTGATTCATTTATTAATTAATCGATCAATTAATTAATTGATTAGTGCGAAAAGTAATATGGCAGGAATACAAAAGAGGGGAGATCCTGACATGGAAATTTCATAAAGATCGAGCATCTTACATGGAGCAAGTTAAATGCAATTATGATAATGATTATGACGACGGCAATGACGATGATGATGATGGTAGTGGTGATGGTGGTGGTATGGCGTCCGTTACATTCTAAATGCATATATATGCATAGCAGGTACATGTCAGTCAGTGGAAGTGCCCTACCATGTCAATGTACAAGCCACACCTGCTGTAACACCATCCTGGGTCCTTGGTCAACCTTTTTGGGTTGTCCCGATGGCCTAGAGGTCAGCGTGTTGAACTTTACATTTGGCTAGGCGAGTGTGCCGAAGGTAGTGGGTTTGAATCCCATACAGGTCGACATAAATTTATCGTATTTTTCACTTGATAATACTCTATTGGTTTCGAACTGCTGCGGGCCATTGCTCCTACTTCGAAATTATATAAAAGGTGTATTTCATAAATTGTCGGTCTGTGGAAGTGCCCTACCGTGTCAATGTACAAGCACCACGTGCTATAACATCATCCTGGGTCCCTGGTCAACCTTTTTGGGTTGTCCCGATGGCCTAGAGGTCAGCGTGTTGAACTTTACATTTGGCTAGGCGAGTGTGCCGAAGGTAGTGGGTTCGAATCCCATACAGGTCGACATAAATTTATCATATTTTTCACTTGATAATACTGCTGTGGGCCATTGCTCCGACTTCGAAATTATATAAGAGGTGTATTTCATAAATTGTCGGTCTGTGGAAGTGCCCTACCGTGTCAATGTACAAGCCACACCTGCTATAACACCACCCTGGGTCCTTGGTCAACCTTTTTGGGTTGTCCCGATGGCCTACAGGTCAGCGTTGGACTTTACATTTGGCTAGGCGAGTGTGCCGAAGGTAGTGGGTTCGAATCCCATACAGGTCGATATAAATGTATCGTATTGTTCACTTGAAACGTGGGCTACTACTGAGTCTGGGAAAGGAAGATTGAAGTTCCTTGATGTTTTTGATAGAGCATGTAACATTTGAAACGTGCCATTCAGTCGAATAATCATATTGTGTAACGAATCTTTCTCCAAATTTCTTTCGCGTTTGAACAGGTACTAACCTCGGATTCAGCTTCAATCATTATCATCCAGAAAACAAGGAAAAATAGCAACTCTCTTTTACTACCAGGTCTAAATTATGGTATTTTAGCACGGGGTAATAAAAGCTCAAAGATCATCTCACTACAAAAGAATACAGTAAGAATAATAAATATTAGTAGCTCCCAGAAAAAATAACCGATTTTCACAAGCTTATAATTGTTAAAGTTAAATGACATTTTCCTTCATCAATAATTAAGGTTTCATTACAAATTTGTAAATAAGCAGTCGCCAGTAAAAACAGCATTTGTTTCTATAAAATTAGCGTCCCTAATGACCAGCTTAGAGACAAAAAATAAAATTACAATCTTGAAAATGAAAACTAGATTAGTTTGCACAAAAAATTACAAAAGGCATGAAATATTTGAAACATTGAACAAAACTCCAGATATTTGTTTTTATTTTTTATTTTTTATACAATGTGTATTTTATTGATAAGTATACTGATATATGCATAGTCAAACGGTTATGTTAGCCATTCAAAATAATCAAAAATCATTGTCATTTAAAAGTCCTATTCATTCCTCAATATATTTACTTATGGTGACCGAATTAAAAGCGTGAGAGATTTTGAAAATAAGGTCCACTTAATACTGCATCGCCATTTGCTAAGTAAAGTAAAAATTGAAAAAAAACTAAACAAAAAACCAAAAAACAAAAACAAAAACAAAACAAAAAAAAAAAAAAAAACAAAAAAAACAAAAACAAAAAACCAAAAAAAAAAAAAAAAAAAAAAAAAAAAAATCGGCAACAGGAGTCGCATGTAAAAATTTACTTAAAGTGGATTTTAAAAAAAAACAGGGGCTGCGGATGCCCTGTCCAATGTCTAGCCTTAGGACTGTTTGGAAAAGGTATTATAATATAAACGTTAGCATTAAGATATACATGTTCATTTACCCATTATAAAATTGCTCAGCTCATAAAATTTGTAACCCTTGGCCATGTTTATCAACCGGAACAGGTGGTCCGTTGTTTTCATGTTCCGGGAAGAAATGTGCTTGAAATTGCTTTCTATATTATTTGACTTGCATAAATGGTATCTGTAAAAGCAAGGCATTCCGAACAAAAGTTTTAATAATATTGCTATACATGCACCCTACAGCTTCTACATATCTCTACAGTGGTATCACTCACTGACACAGGCTCCCAAGGTTTATCCTATAATTTCGACAAAGTTAAACATAATCCCTTTACTTCCGTATATTTGCATTATCATTAATCATATATTCTGATAAAATTCCATGCAGTTTTGTTCGGCCGTTCTAGGGAGAAAGGCAATTTGGGGTCGAAAGTCGTTATTGAGCTTTAAGTCTAGAAAATCTGAGTATTTTTCCCTTATATTTGTTTTTAGCAGGTCAATATTGTAGTCAAACGAGAAAAAAAATATAAGCACCTACTTTGACACTATCACATCTTTAGGCTATTTCCCACAAATTACCTCCCCGACTAGATTATCTCAAAATATAGGCACATTAATAGATAATTTTATCATGAAACTAACAAATCTAAAAGGTCCCCCAACTGCAGGGATATGAATTTCCAATATTTCTGATCATATTCTATATTTTATATCTTTTGACTGCTAAAACACCTGCGAACTGAATCCAAAGTATATTAAAACCAGAAAAAAACAGTTTTTTTTTCTAAATTTTCTTAATGAAATTAGTACATCAAATATATATGAAAAAATAGAATATCAAATACATATGAAAAAAGTGAATAAATATCCATTGGGTGACTCTACAGAGAACTATAGAAAAACTGCAAACATGCTTTAGAAAATAATCTTCAATCTAAGTAATCTTCTATCTAAAATGGTCAAATTTAATAAACAAAAGCACACGAAATCCAACTGAATTACTCAGGGCATAATAATATCCACAGAAAATAGGGACAAATTATACAAAGAAGTTAAAAAGATCCCGACTAATTAAGAAGAATGCAGGTAGGTTAAAACTAATCTACATACATACAGTAATATTTCGAAAAATAATATCAAACAAGCTAAGAAAACTTACCATAATTTTTGTTTCGCGAGGTACAAGAGTAACATAAAAGATACATGGAAAACTGTTAAGGAAGTACTTAATAAAACAAAATAGAAATTTAATTTCCTTAATTGCTTCAATTTCAATGGGGAAATCATTACTGATAAGCAAGAAATTGCTAACAATTTCAGCAAGTATTTCTCTGATATAGGTCCCAATCTAGCCGCTCATGTAAATTGCTTAAATAATGATGATTTCCAAAATCATCTTCGCAACCCTGTGATCATTATTTTTTTCATTTAAACTTGTTAGCAGTGTCACTTAGGTTAATATAATTGACTCTTTGAAACCACGAACAACTTGTGCGCATGATGGAATTTCTGTTAAACTAATGAAGTATATCAAAAATGAAATCAGTATGGCCTTAACACTTATTTTTAATCAATCTATTGCCACCAGAGTCTTTCCTAATAACTTAAAAATAGGGAAAGTCATCCCTTTTTCCACAAAGGGTGATGAACAAATCTTTGATAACTATAGACCAATTTCCCTACTGCCTTGTTTTTTTTTTTTTTTTAATTGAGGAAATAATAATGTTCAATCAATTAAACGAATACATCAAAGAACATCTTTTGTTTTGTAACCATCAGCATTCATTTCGTGATGCACATTTCAAGGAACTTGCTGCCATTGAACTAGCTGATAGAATACAAAATAATGTAGATAATTCTGAAATCCCAATCAACATTTTAATGGACCTTTCCAAAGCATTCGACACTTTAGACCACCATATCTTTATTCAGAAACTGGAATACTATGGCATTAACGGTACAGCACTAGAACTTCTCAAAAATTAACTAGCCAACCGGAAGCAATATTTAGAAATAAAGGAAACAAAATCAGCACTTCTAAATATCACCACTGGTGTTCTACAGGGCTCAATTTTAGGCCCTTTGTTGTTCATAATCTATATCAATGATCTATATATGGCTTCCAACATTTAAAGCATATCATGTATGCTGAAGATACAACATTATAATTGATTTCCCTGCAGGTTTTACTTAAATTTCACCTTACGCACTAATTATCACAGAATTTAAACAACGAATTGAGCAACATAAGTAAATGGTTGAAATTCCATAAATTGTCTTTAAATAAAAGGAAAGCCAAATTCATGATTTTTCCTCAACATACAAAGAGTTGTGACAATTCCTGAAATATAAATTAATAACACAAGAATTGAATGTGTAAATGATTTTCATTATCTAGGCATACAAATTGACAAACATCTAAATTGGAAAAGTTACATAGGTAAAATATCATCCAAAATATCCAAAACCATTGATATCATGTACAAATTAAAAGAATACTTACCAGCAAATATTCTGCAAACAATATATAATTCATTATTAGTTCCTCATCTTACCTACAGTTGTCTACTTTGGGGCCATAATAATACAAGGGTTGAATTACTCCGGAAAAAAAAAATGTATGAGAATAATAAGCCTCAGCAAGTATACAGAACATATTTTTAAAAGCTTAAATTTTCTAAAAAGTGGCGACATATATATTGACCAATACTTGAAGTTCCAGTTCAAGTTTTTAAAAAATCAGTTACCGGAATATTTCAAAACTTTTAGAATACAGCCTGTCTATAAAATTTATAATCATTACACAAGAGGTAGTAACCTATTATTTATAGAGAGGAGAATATTAGTTGGGGTAGGTAACCGTTTAAGACGTGAAATTATTAAAACATTAAAAACAAGTCCAGATTCTATACTGAACAAGGTTCACACCCATAGTAAAACTGGTTTCTCTTTATATGTGAGAAAAACATCTTACTAACAAATGTAAATTAGCTTACTTCACTCCAAACTGCTATGTATGTATTCGCCCATAGCACTGATTCTTAGACAGCCTGTGAAAGTCACTTTCATTACATGAATTACTATTTCAAATCGTATAATAAATATTACATAAACTGTGGCTTACGCAGTAAAACATTTTATCTACTTTACACCTTCACTTTCTTTTGTAACTATGCTTCCTTTGCAGTATATCTAGGTGGCCCCATGATAGGGGCTGTTAAGGCCTTAATCAGGGTCCCCTGACCACTGTTATGACATATGTATATAATCTTATATTGTATATTTGTGGTCAAATAAAGGAGGCTTGTGTCTTGAGTCTTTCTTAAAGACATTTTATTCGGGTACCAGCGTGCCTGTAGTTTCATAGAATATCACTATCCAGGTCAACAGCTTTCCTCGATATTGGCTTAAAATCACAGCATGATTAATATATCAGTGTGTGTTGGTATTATCACCTATTGCATTATCTCTGTTTGTATGATAATTCAAGGGTTAAAAATAATGTTCTTATTACAGAAACTTTTATTGTTGTTTATTTAGGACGGGTCAGACAAAGAGTAATGACATATATTGTTGAGATGAATGAGAATTCTACTTACTTTGAAAACCTGGCTGGTTGAGAAACACGGCTATTTTACTTTTACGTTTGTGAATCTTTGTTTATTGTTTTTCTGTTATTAGTCAAGACACTATCATAATCAAACTTTTTTTGTCTTAAGATAGTTTTGTAGTAATTACGCATGTTAGCAAATTTGTTGGAGATTAAATGGTTGGTTGAAGGCAGAAACTTTGGGTTATTTATGTGTGTGTGTGTGGGGGGGATCGGACTTCTGTGAAAGGAGACCAAGTGATGGATTTCCAATCATAATGCCATTTTGTCATTAAATAAACACAATAAGAAATATTTCTCTGTAGATGGATTATGAATTGGCTCCTAAAAAAATGAGCCTGATGATGTGGATCATTTTTTGTATCCTTATTTCTGAACCAGTGAAGTGCCACATGCCTATCAATTGCAGCTCCTTTAGTTTCACACAAATCCTCGCAAGGCCGGGCTTCCTTATAATGTTAAGTAATTTCTCAGAGGCCACCAAAGGCAAAAACCGTTTAAACACTTGAAATGATATTTATTTTTATTTTCCACTCACTAAACAAACAGAGACAGACCGAATAAATCGCAACTGACATATAACTATTATGTTGTATTACATATATAATGGATATCCAGATTATTTGATTCTAGTTTCCTACTCACATATTTAATAATTTGACAGTCTGTATACGAACTGTCGTTTCCAAAATCTGTCCAACCACCAAGTGGGGCTTTATAAATTACTTTTGTTACTGATCCGTGAGAGAGGATACTAATTCTATGATTGACTGGTCAGAGTAAAAAATAGAATCACTCAATGCCATTTCGATGAGTTTCTATCTCGTTATGTGAATACTAAGTAAACGAATTGATTGTAACACTGCAGGCGTGATGCATTGCAAACACAAACTACAATTCTCTCGAAAGTTTAAACAGGCACATTATATAAATCCTAGAAATACAGCCGTTGCATGATATCCTGTTTTCAATTTGTCAATCCGTGCTTCAGCCATTAGCAACACATTGGTTTTAAAGCTTGCATCACTACCGGACCATGCTATATTTTAGCTATTTATAACATGCATTTTTCAGAGATCTTTCGGCAGAAACGGTCCCACGTTTTCTGAATATTGAGCAGGAATTTATGAAATAATATATATATATATATATATATATATATATATATATATATATATATATATATATATATATATATATATATATATACATTAATTTAAGAAAACAGATCACATGACTGGCAGTTCAGTGGTAATACTCTTTGGCGTCTGTTCCATTAAAGTGCGCATCAAAACAGCAATTCTGATCTTACTATGCACCGACCAAAACATTGTGTTTGTGTTTCAGTTTGCAGCGGTAACTTTTTTGGTCTCGGGTGTAACACAACTTGTAACTGCCAAGTAAAGGCTTGATTTACTTGATAACTTGAGATCTGTTTTGAGTTAGTACTGTGATGCTGCACATGTTAATGTTTTTGTATGAAGGTCATGCTCAGACAGTACATGAATGACTTTGACCTCTTTTCTGGGGTCACAGTGGAACATACATGGATTTTACTCTTCATTTTAACTTGAGAACTATTTGAACCTTGATGTTGCACATGTTAGTGTTCTTGTATAAAGGTCAGACTTACTCAGACCATGGATGACCTTGCTCCTTTCCCAAGTTCCTAGAGCTGCAAGTGTGATGAATGTCAAGATCTGCTGAGCATGGGCTGTTCACACAGCCCTCTTGTTTATTTTTCGTACTCAGGGAAAAAAATGACAGGCGTAACAACAAGAACACTTTTGAAGTTTGTTTCCGTCCAAACATGATAGTCTATCGTTTGCTGTGTCAGTCTCAACATGAAATGGCCGGTTCTCGAACCTGCTTCAGTGCTTGAATCTCCGGCATCCACAACCACTTTGAACAACCATGTCATTTTTAATTTTCAATTGCAATAAGTATTTGCTCTGTTCCTGTCTCCATTTCTTCATTGTCAGTAAACAAACCAATACTGTCATTCAACAAAATTTAGAGAGTTGTAGTAGGTCTCCATCAATTTCAATTATTTACGTTTTCACAAAAAGGAAAGAAAATCGAAACCGCTGTTCCCCACGTGTGCAAAAGTCCAGGCATGGGGGGAGGGGGGGGGGTCATGTGGTCCATGCACAGATCATGTGACCTCACCCACGGTCAAAATGGTGGTCAACATTTGTAACTCTTACAGTGCACGATATTGAAGGTAATGGTTTTCTGCAATTAGGGCCTACCTTTTTACTGACACATTCCACAAATTATGAGCAAGGAACCGCCAATGAAAAAATTGTATACCGATACGTCCCAACAACATTATGACAAATTAAATAGATTCAGTGAATTGTTTTTAAATTGGACCGGTTTGTGAATGCAAATTTTCAATAATGTTAACCAGAGCAAAATTTGCAATAGTTGCGGGTTTTGCACTTACTAAATTAATGATCTGGCCATTTGAATACGCTACTTCGTGTCAACATTTGAAAAAATTAGTTTCATTTCATTTTGAATACAGGCACACAAGAAAATACAGCGAAGGAAATCACATTTAATAACGGATACGCTTATTATTTTGACATAATATGCACAGGTAGCCTACATACCTTAATTATTTTTCAGTGACCAAATATACAAAAAAAAAAAAAAAAAAAAAACCACAACAACTCCCAATTTATAACAGCTATAAATACATGTAGGCCTAGTCATGTTGAAAACCATTTTTGAAATTTGAACATGAATCCTCTTTGTACCGGACGTTAATTACCGTTACTTATTAAGATTTTATCACCAAAAAAAATATGATTCTTGCATATTTTGCAAATCAATCGTACAGTTTTTGTTTCTTTGTTTCTTTTTTTTTGGGGGGGGGGGGGTAATCCAAATAAATATTCAAAATGCGACGCTCAAAGGAAAAAGTCCTATACAAATAAACGACTTAAACGTCTTTTTTTACGCACTTGTGATCAACGCATTATAGCCCTTTTCCAAAGTATGTATTTAATTAGTGAAGATAAACACAATTATAAAAATTAAGACAGAGGGCCGAGTTGACAACTGCCATCTCAATTGTGTGAAGTCTTTCCCACGTATCCTTCACATGTGGATGATCGGGACTGATCAGTGATCTAAGCTGCAGAAAAACGACACAACAAAACAAGAGAGCTGATGCGATTACTAATCCACCATCAGATTGGATCCCTTTGCGTGTTGGTCAACAAAAGTACAAACCTACTAGATGCACCAGTAAATTTAACAAGGCCTACCTGAAACACTTGGAAATACATATACGTATTTATTTGGATATATATCGTTGCCGACTGTCACAAGCTTGCAATCGTCACAGGAGTCAAGGCGACCAGTGTCCATTTTGCTTGCCGTACATGTGTTACTGCTAGGTTTAGCCACAAGGTGTCACCCACAGCAACACCTTGTGACCATAATCATTAGCATACTCATTTGGATCATTAATTAAAAATAAAAGACTAATTTGGGAAATTGTTCCTTTCTGTATTCATGTTTTAATGATGCAAATACACATTCTTATTTGAGTTTTATGTCGAAATCTATTATAGATTTCGTAGCTACAATTAGTGTCCAACATGATCAAAATTGGATGATTACTTACCGAATTATAGCCACATGAATATATCAAATGTCAAAATGACGTTGACCTTTGACCTCTAGAGGTCACATGTAAATTTAAAAAAAAAATGTGCAGTGTTACAGTAGCTACAATTTGTGACCAACATGATCAAAATTGGATGGAAATTGACTGAGTTATGGCTGGATGAATATTTCAAACGTACAAATGACCTTGACCTTTGACCTTTAGAGGTCACATGTAAATTACAAAAATGTGCAGTGTTACAATATCTTCAAGTTGGGTCCAACATCATTGAAATGTTATTGTCCAGTTAGATATTCAATTGGAAAACCCCATTGGTCAAGCCAATTGAACTTTACAGTTGGACCAAACAAAAATACATTTTGATGATCTCTCCACAAAATAGACTCTGCAATGATTTTTATAGGTGATGAATGTGTTGATAACAGAACACAACATGTTAATAAATTAAGTGACATGCAGAAACTCTGACAAGATGGTCCAATGGGATGGTCCAGTTGGATGAAGGTGAATATATATACATGTACAAGAAAAGTTTTAAACACTGATGTTTTCTTCTAAAATAACATGAAAACATTTGGAATCATTCACATTTTCTTACATTGAACAATGTAAATTGATACCTGTGACCTGTGTTAGGTGTTTACAAATTTCAGCCAATGAGATGGCCCTGTTGTATGAAGGCAAATATTCACAAATATAATAAAAGATTTGGGGGAATCCTCTAAAAAAAAAAACAAACCATGCAAATATTAGGAATTATTTGAATGCAAAGTTGTAGCAGTGAACTGTTCATATTGATGCGTGTAAAAGAAGTAGGCACCTTTCATCCAATGGGATGCTTCTATTGGATGAAGGTCAATATTTAC
>OZ026623.1:9726054-9788554 GCA_964020975.1 Hermodice carunculata | reverse complement strand
TTTTCATATTTTGACCCCTACATTACATAATATTGCAGTTGGTGCCACCAATATTAAAATGTACCTAGGTTTTTATACACCCTATAGGTCCTGAAAATTGCAGACGATATTTCGGTCACTGCGGACGGTATTCCGGTCACAAGAGTTCCACAGTTTGACCTGTATATTACATGATCCTAAAGGTAGCACAACCACCATGGAAGTCGAAAAAAAAAGAAGATTTTTATACACTTCATAACGTCTTAATGTTATATGGGCCTATTTCAAAAATTGTGATGTGCAAAGCACTCACGAGCTGGCCTTTATTCAGACTGTCCATTGAACTTGACCTTCAACTCGGATTAGGAATTGTTACTGTTCAAAATATGTGCCTACATCCAGCTTTCCAGGTACATGTATAGTCTCTCTGTTCAAATCGGTAAAAAATCTTTCGAGTTATTGGAGTAAAACAAAAAACTTGGACAAGCATCAAACTCCATAATTATTGGGTCAGAGTGATCCAGAAAATAAGTCCACCAAGTACAGTTTCATGTGTTATATAACCAAGTGAAAATTTGATCTGAGGCTCAATTCTCTTTGCCATTGATGTCCAAGCTACATCATGCCATTACAAAACATCTTTTCAACTTTAAAGGCTCGCTGACCTTACGAAACATAAGTCAATGTTGCTGATGTTATACAACATTTTAGCCTTGGACATGATCTATATATCTTATAAATTTAGCAAGTAGAATTCAATTACTCTTCCAAATATTGATTTTATATCTTAAAACACATTTCAGCTCACAGTTTCCGTCTAATTGTAGGTGCTGCCACTAGTATCACTAGTTACTTACACTTTGACCTCCCGCATGATCCTGTCAAATTTGGTCAAGATCCATTTAAAATTAAAAATGCTAGGGTGTTCACAATATTTTCACATTTTGACCCATATATTACATAATATTGTAGATGGCGCCATTATAGAGAGGAACATAGATTTCCATACACCCTCTAAATCCAAAAAGTTATATTGGGCCGACATCAAAACACTTAAAGTTATTGCGCTCACAAACCAAAAGCTCACGGTGGGACAGGATTATGGGCGGACAGACATGAGTGATTCTAAAAGCGCTGCGACCTTTTGTCAGCAGAGCTAAAAAATCGAAAAAAAAAAAAGAATACTTTCAATATTAACATTGTAGTCAATAAACCTTGGTATCTTTTGATTGTGTTAAGAAAACATGTTTTAAACCACCTTTGAATCTTGACTACAGGAAACATGTGTCTGCACTGAGATGTTGTTTCACTTGGATATTTCTCCAAAAGGAGTTATCTTATTATACACAATTGGAAACTTAATTACTCTTAAACGTTTCTGGTGCCAAAATGTATCCGGAATTTCCCTGGCAGTGATAAGCTCTTTTTAAAATCCGTCTCAAAAAAGCAGATTCCTCAAAACTTGAACATTTTCATAAAACAAACAGTCTTTTTCACAAAAAATACATTACTACCCAAAAAAGTTTTGTTTATAAATTATTGAATTTTGAGTTCCATTTTTAGTGCAGACAGATTCCTGCAACGCCTTATGGTCAATTGAGTATATAGTTTTATTATGTCAGGAATACATATTTCTGGGATATTTGGCATGCAACTGAAGTATCTTATATATATACAATATATACACGCACACACACACACACACACACACACACACACACACACACACACACACACACATACATACATACATACATATATATATATATATATATATATATATATATATATATATATATATATATATATATATATATAAACAGACAGACAGACAGACGGACGGACGGTTGGATGGATGGATGGATGGACGGATGGATGGATGGATGGATGGATGGATGGATAGATGGATAGATGGATAGATAGATAGATAGATAGATAGATAGATAGATAGATAGATAGATAGATAGATAGATAGATAGATAGATAGATAGATAGATAGATAGATATAAATACATATTATGTTTTGTCGTGCCCCGTTTTGTGTTTGGGCATGTGGTATAGCGATTTACCGACACAAGAAATTCTTAGTTAGTCGCGACCAGAAGGTGTTAAGAAAATTAACAGTAAAATAACAAAACAGAGTATTGAACAGCTGTTGAAACATAGACAGGTTTTGAGATTCACTTTACAAGTGCTAACAAAATGTGCGACACATCGCTTTGATAATAAATTTCTCATATACTCAGCATTGTTGTGTCATTATGAGGATCATAAGGATATTGGCGATCATGATAGACTGTACATGTACCCACCAATACGCACATATATTCAGGCCTCGAATTTGCTGTGCAACGACATAAATATACAGTGTAATGCATGACACTATTGAGACCCGTGGAGCTTGAAATTTGACATAAGGTAACTTGACCAATCAGATCGTTTGATCAAGCAAAAGACCGACAGAGATGCAGGACCAACTGCCCCTGAAAGGATTTGCATAGTATGTGCATTGACAAAAGATATTTAGTCTCATTTTGCTCTGATAAACATAGAATTTTATTTTAACCCCGCGTGACGTTCACATAATACTAGAAAAAAAAATCACCAAATCGTTTTGCTTGAAAATGTCGAAATGAAAGTTCTGTGAATATTTGCGAGAGCGATGTCAGCCGGTCCGGTGTCGAGTTTTAAAATTGGAATCAATTCTTTTCAGAATTAATTAGACGATAATCTAATTTCAGATTGAGATTGTATTAATCACGGCAAGTCTGTACATATAGATAGATAGTCTTTTTCTGTCATGTTTGTGAGTGAACTTGCTCACCTTGATATGTTATTTCCGGTATGACAATAGCAGGAGGGTTTTGACATCACTGAGTCATAGTTTGTTTTGGTGAAATGTAATAAGAACGGGATTTACCTGTTTCTGACTGGATCTGGGCAGATAATTCTGTTGCGTAGCAGTTTTCTCTCGGAATTTCCATTGTTCATGAATCATAACTGTGTATATAAAGGATGTACATTTGCCATGCTAGGCAGAGTGGTAACACTCACTATTAAGAGTTGCGAAGAGCTGAAAGGGGAACCGAGCCTAACCAGATCTATAATCAACCAAGTTGATCTACCGGAAGGAAGAATAAAAGCTTGAAGTGGACAAGCACACTAACCTAAAGGAGTTGTCTATTCCACTGCCGACTAGCCTACCTTGTGTGGACCTCCCAGTCATCTTTTGTTCCATCAAAAGCAGTCAGATCACACCGTGAACCGATTGGATGGTTTACAACATGGTGATTTTTTTTCTGCTGCTACCGCTTGAAATTCAAAGTGACAGACACACAAATGTCCTACAGATATAGCATTTATGCCACGCGTGCATGAAAGTTTCGATTCAAAGGAGCATTCTCAGTAGGCTGCTTTCGATCAGCAACTGAGATAACGAAATCATTCAAATTTCTAAATATATTATCTGGAGCAGTATGCAGGTTGTCGTTTTATGAGAATAATGGTATCATTGTCAGTTTTTAAAGGACTTGTTACATTTCGAAAGGACTTCTTATCATTAGCAAGATCAATTTGTTCATTAAAATACTGCCTTATAGATTTTGTGGAGGGACATCACTTAAATTCTTTGGTTGAAACAAATTTTATTTGTAAATACAATTGGCCGACAGGCTCACTAGCCTATATCAGGGCCTCTTGCACTTAACTTCTTTGAATTATATATGCCTAACATTTACCTTTGTATTTTATACTCGGTTTGCGCAGGTTGGGCTTCCACATTAATAGTCCAACGGGGCTCCTTCGTTAACGAATGGATCTTAGGTGGGACTTGCATGGTTATTCTTTTATGGTGCGTGTCGGTCGATTACCTGGTTAAGTATAAAAAGATAGACCCGTATCTTTTGCATGGATTGCGAAAGAGGCTAAGCCCACATTAATCATTCTCCATGGCACAGATGGTGGCTATACTTTCGTACCTGCTAGTTTGGTGGAGGAAAGCAAAGAATTCGGTGCAAGCCACCGTGCACGTTTAGAGTGATAGGAACTCTTTCCATTTGCCTGCCCGGCCGTGAATCGAACCTGGGCCACAGAGGTGAAAGGCAAGCGTGTTGCAGCATATCCAACCATGCACCCTGTTAAGTAAAGTATTGTGAAACTACACGGCATCATCAGTATAGTCAAAATACCTGGCATGTGGAATGGGTCTACCTTAAAATCGACTATAAACTGATCCTCATTTAAAAACTTGTAACTGCGGTATTTAAAGCCTGTATTCAGGGGTCGCGACCGTTGAATCTTAGTACTTGCAGGGATCATTTATGAATGTCGCTGATTCCTGTGATGATACATCTGTATCCAGCAATTTTATTTGGGAAAATGATTACAACAACATCAAGAAGTAATGTTGATTCATCTGTGAGGCAGGTTGGACAGGAAATATCGTCACACATATCAAAAAACTTAAAACAAGTATATTTAACGGTTACAATCACTTAATTAACTTTATGTCTGAAATAATTTTGCGTCACATTTTTCATAAAGAGTTCTTTCTTTTGTCGCTCACAACTGATCTCAAAATGCATGAGGGGTTGAAATGTCATTCAGACGCGAGGATTCTGTCAGGTATATCATGGTACATAAATGTGAAAGTGCTGTCAGACGTCCAGTGGATAAACAGTGCTCTCCAGAGAAACATTTCGCATTCAAATTGTCGATGCAGATTTTATAGATATATCTCTCATGTTATTGACCAATAGCTACTTTATGATAATTTATCATCTTGGACTTGCATGTAATTGTGCAACTTAAACTTTTTCCCTTTAACTCAGCCATATATTTCTGGTATACATGAACAATTATATGTTTCACAATTGATGCCAATAAAATTATTGTATGTAGAGATCCTAGTTTTACATCATTATCGAAATATTATAGAGGTAAAAAAAGTACATTCAAATACATTTTGATTAAATGTTTCTGAAAAAAAAATAATATGTACATATATGCGGAACTTTATTATAACTCAGTGAAAAGTAGACAACTCTATTTCACAGTAAGCTGATTTGATAAAAAAAAAATGAATGTTCTTAAAACGTAGAAAAGGGCACAATAATTGACCAATTCCAACTTTCAACATTGTGACGCAATTTTAAGGGCCAGTGCGGTGGTCATTGTATAAACACTTTTTTCCCTCGTTATTCACACAAACTGTTACCGCGATTTTGCCAAAATGGAGGATAACTGCCACAGCGTCCGTGTCGCTGTGGGGGAAAAGAAAAAAATCAAAGTCCAGGCTTTCTGCCTTCTATGCCGACCCAGTCACTGTCTATGTCTAAACCTAAAAATTTCATTAACATGTCAATAAATTCAATGCCAAATGTTGAAAAAGGTAGGCTTCAACAGCCGAAAATGAAATGATAAGCAGATAAGTTTCGCGTTTTTTTGTTTGTTTGTTTGTTTGTTTGTTTGTTTGTTTGTTTTTTTTTTTTTTTTGTTTTTTTTTTTTTTTTTGTTGCTTTTTGGTTATTTGTTTTTTGTTTTTTGTTTTTTTATTTGTTTGTTTTTGTTTTTGTTTTTTTTTTTTTTTATTTTTCGTTTTTTGTTGTTTTTTGTAATTTTTTTTCCCTTTTTTGTTTTGTTTTTTTGTTTTTGTTTTTGTTTTCTCCTTGTTTGTGTTTCTTGTTTTTTTTCGGCTTTTTTAAATTTTTTGATTTTTGTTTTACGTTTTGTTTTTGTGTGCGTGTTTTTTTTTTTTTTTTCTTTTTTTTTTTACTTTATTGTTTGCAATAACAAATACCATTCGTTTCCCATATCTATTATCCCTCTTTTTTTTGGGGGGGGGGGGGGTGGACGGGGTGGCGCGATAGTACTCGTGAAATTTAAAAGTAGTAATTGACCGAAAATTATGTGTCCTAAGCATTATTCCAACGAAAATGACGTGCCTGAAGCAGTGATGGAGTGCATTAGCGCACCGACAAAATATAATGTCCGCAAGGGCTGTCATAGGCGCACGTCACATGTACCGTTGAATAGCTACGACGAACGTAAACAAACTTTGTACACCAGGTTGGCGTTGTAAGAAAGCTGACAAAACACTTTGGAATAAATACCCACTTAGACATAAAATAACCTGCGATGGCATGTCACACTGATGAGAATGAAAATAGAGAACAAAAGAAAAACAAAAACAAAAACAAAAACAAACAAAAAACAAACAAAAAACAAAAAAAAAAAAAAAAAGACAAAAAAACAAGAGGGCTGTGTGAACAGCCCATGCTCAGCTGACCTATAGATTCATCACACTTGTGGTTTTGGGAGAGGATCAAAGTCACCCATCCACTGAGTAAGTCTGACCGCCATGGAAGAACACTAATATGTGGTCCATGATAAAAAAATAATCCAAAAATCACTGGAGCATGACCAGTTGCAGAAAATAAGTAGATAGTTATCAAAAGTACATCCCTACCAAGTTTGACACAAATCTGGCTAAACTTGTGGAGCTTATAACCATTACAAAAACATTATAGTTAAACTTTCCTATTAAACCTTTTTATAAGACCCATACCCTCAATTACCTTTCAGGGAAAAAACTTGGAAGAGACCTATCTAAGGTACACACATCGCCACCTAGTTTGGGGTCAGCCTTGAGTGACATTTTGCTTTGTAGAAATGCAAAATGTGAATGAGCAGTATAATGCCAATTGGGCTACACTGTCATCAATGTGAAAGTTGCATTTACCGATAAGCACCCAAAATGAAAAAAAAAAATCGTTAAAAACTAGCAATCCACAGCAGTAGTACCCCATTTTCAACAGTTTTCTTTGACCCTTCCTCAGGAAACATATCCACCAAGTTTCAGCTTAATCTAAATGACGGTTCTGGAAAGGAAATGGAAAAAGCAAAAACCAACAAATTAATGACAGAAAATAGAAAAAATACAGCGCCACCTCGTGAACAAATTAGGAACTAAGCGTTCTGAAGTGTTTCTGTGTGACATGAAAGTAATTGAGTGAGTGGTTTCGAGACCTTTTTTTTTTGCCCGAAATAGAACAAAAAATCATATACCTTCATTTCATATTATATTAAAAGTGTATTACTTTGGATATAAACGTTTGGCATTATATTACGTGGGAAATGAATGGAAAGTGTTGCGTGCAAAAACAGCAAATTCATATCATATTTTCGTGGTTTCCCTGTTCCCCCGTGCTAGCCGTATTTTATTTTTATCAGTTTGAAAACTGCAATAAGATCAAAAATGTGACCATGTTGGCGAGGATCTGTTCAATGGTTGAGAGAGAGAGAGAGAGAGAGAGAGAGAGAGAGAGAGAGAGAGAGAGAGAGAGAGAGAGAGAGAGAGAGAGAGAGAGAGAGAGAGAGAGAGAGAGAGAGAGAGAGAGAGAGAGAGAGAGAGAGAGAGAGAGAGAGAGAGAGAGAGAGAGAGAGAGAGAGAGAATTCTTCACTGATGTCCTTGTTCTTAAAATCGTGACAAGAACTATTTCTGATCACTATTTTTCTAAGCTCCGTCAAGTTTGGGACTCGTCCGGAGCTCATTAGACAGAGGGTAATATATTTTATCATTGTGCCCTTGCTTGGGAGATCCTAAATCAAATACACGACTAATCTTGCATTTGGGAATTTATATTGTAAGACTAGTCAATGAAACATAAGTAATCAATGAGTCAGGCGACCTAACATACACTTTTTTCACCTCAAAGCCTCAGTACAAAAACATGAAAACTATGTAATGATCCTGGGCATAAATATACATGAATTACATTTGTATCATTTGTTGCTTCCAGTTGTTATAAATTCTGTACAAAGGTGAAACGTCATTGATTTGCCAAATTCACGAATCAGTGATTCAGCGATGCATTATGTGATCCAAAGAGGTTGCAAAAAATTCCACCAGACACCCAATGGACGCCTGACATTTCCGAGAAACATACAGTGCTCGTCACTAAAGCATATCACATCCAACTTATCGACAATCTTTCCAAGGAATCGCCCATGGTATTAATTTATATCGAATTTACGTGACTCACTGATCACACGTTAGTGAACTGCTCTGATAGAAGAGAAAAGTGAAAAAAAGCAACTTTCACCTTTTGTAACACAATGTAAGGGTCCAGTGTGTTGACCCTTGCACGACTTACCCTCGTTATTCACAAAATGTCACCTGCATTAAAGAAACTGGAGCAGCAGTGGCACATCTGCCGTGTTGCTCTAGACTAATATAAACCAAAATCCAATCGCTGTGTGTTCTATAAGCCAATCCACTCACTGTCTATGCCTAACCCTTTAGTTTACGAACATATATTCTTTTTCAATTTATTGTCTTCACAAACTTAGAGGCTTCAATAGCCAGAAGAATTTAAAGGTGAAAATTTTCTTTCTTTCTTTCTTTCTTTCTTTCTTTCTTTCTTTCTTTCTTTCTTTCTTTCTTTCTTTCTTTCTTTCTTTCTTTCTCTCTTTCTTTCTTTCTTTCTTTCTTTTTTTCTTTTTTCTTTCTTCCTTTCTTTCTTTCCTTCTTTCTTTCTTTCTTTCTCTCTTTCCTTCTTTATACTGATACTATACTGTATTGTACAGTGCAGTACTGTACTGTACTATACTATACTATACTATACTATACCATTCTACACTACACTATACTATACTATGCTATGCTATACTATACTATACTATACTATACTATACTATACTATACTATACTATACTATACTATACTATACTATACTAAACCATACTATACTATACTAAACCATACTATACTATACTATACCATTCTATACTATACTATACCATTCTATACCATTCTATACTATACTATACTATACTATACCATTCTATACTATACTATACTATACCATTCTATACTATACTATAATATACTATACTATACTATACTATACTATACTATACTATTCTATACTGTACCATTCTATACAATACTATACTATATTATACTATACTATACCATTATTTACTATACTATACTATACTATACTGTATTGTATTGTGCCATACTGTACTGTGTCGTGCCATGCTATGCTATGCTATACTATACCATACTACAACTTATACTATATTAGGTCTATGCTTGAGGGGGAATTAATATTTTCTTGTGTTACGAGGTAGCTTTACCTAGCACGTCTTGTGCCAAGCTGGCCTCAATAACAGAAAGAAAATAGAAACGCTACACTTTTACTGCCGTGAACAGAACACAAAGACAAAGCTTTTTCTTGAAATATATTGACTCACATTTTACTCAAAAAGCACAGCACGGAAGAAACTGGCAGTTCATCCAAAATGTCCGTACACTTGTTTGATAGGCTTTACACAAAGTGGTTGGCCGGGTCCAGTATCCTGGCTTGTCCAATCGACCTCCGGCCTTCAACTCAGAATCAAAGGGCAGTATCAGAAAAATAAAATATAAAACCTAGAACATTATCTTCCAATTTTGTAAAAACCTGTTTTAAATTGTCAGACCCAAACTGTGGTTAAGTTTTTCCAATTTTTTTGTCTTATCAATCACCAAAAATAAGACGTATTAATTTACAGGATTTGCTGTGCAATCTCAAGACAAACACTTGACAAATATCACACAAAACGCAATATTGGAGAGCTAACAAAGCTCTGACAAATATATTTACACTGGTTTCCTCGTCAAAACTGGCTATTTCAAAGCCTACATCATTTGATTAGTGAACCGCACAAGATTCACAAATGCAATATTGGAGCATACAAGTGCTCAAAATGGCTTATTTTGAAGCCTACATTACTAAATTGGGGAAGCACACATCGTTCACTAAGATGGCTACAAGACCATACCAAAAAGGGAGACATCATAATAGCACTTTTGCGTGTATTGGGTGCAGTATGGAAATCATTACACTCAATCATGAGAACCAGTGGCGCATATCCCCCTTAGCTTTAATAATGAAACCGGAATTTTCCATACTCTGAACCACGACTACAAAATGCTACTAATTTTATTGTGTACAGGTGAGTGCAGAACACCACAATCACGTATAGGCTAGCGGCAAATGCTGCAAAAGTGCCCTAAAAATAGGTGCAACCCCAACCAAAGGTATAACAAAACACAACCTATATCAAAATGTGCGCACATGTCTCCTCTTTACAGAAAAAAAGGTTGTGGAGTCCGAAAAGCGTTTTTTGGTATGTTTACACGCCCGTTTCTATGGCAACCTCTATTTTTTTGTGGAAAATGACTACTTTTCACTATTTTTTTAACATATGGCTTAATTTTCAAAATAAGGACTCCAAATTTCATCAGAAGGTAGCACTAACCTAACTCTTTCAACAGGCGTGAAGCTTTTAAAAATCATTTGATTAACATCATTATTATTATAATTATATGCAAAATTTTGCCATCTATTTGGCAATATAAATACCTCTATTTGACGATGTTGTTTGCCGCAGTTGCCAAATTACCAAAAAATGGGGGTAAATGTTAAATGATGAAGGTAATATATTTCCAGGGATATACTGATACCCAATTTACTGGAGTATATGAAGTAGACACCATTACATGTATGCAAATTAGGCTTCAAATGTTGGGGTTTCTGAAGCCATTCTAGAGATGTATATCACACATTATATGCTGTACCAATGCAAAAAGCCACATTTCCTTGAAAAGTGCTTCAAAGCATATAGAACTTAGAATCCCAATCGTCTTATCAACATTTTTCGTTCACAGCTTTACTCAAATTTTATGGGTCCGCCACGGGGGGGGGGGGGGGGGGGGGGGCATTATGTTTATGGGTTGTCTGGTCTGGCTAGCTTGTGCAAAAGTGCTTTCTCTAGAACGCATTGTTGGAATTTGAGCAAATTTAGCATATATATTACCGAAAAAAAATGGAGTGAGGACAATTTAGAAACCCTATCATTAAATTTATGCAAATGAGGTCATCTTCAAATTAGGATTTTATAATTCATGTGTTGTGTTGTAGAGGCACCAGAAAGCACAAATCTGGGCACATTTCTTTGACTTCCAGAGTCCATGTCGGATTCTAACTCTGCTATGTGATTGTCTCATTATCAGTGTTATTGAGAGTGACTGTTCACATTGTCAAAATGTTTTGCATGATTGATAATATAAACATGGTGAACTGGATTATTTTCTAAAATGAAGCTTGGACCTGGTACGAACACCCACGTTTTAATGTATTTGCAGGTTAGATAATTTTGTACCTTGAACCTAAAATCATGAACCTGGAACCACCATCCAAGAAGCCACCCCCAACCAAGCTAAATCCCCATACCTGTGTTTTATGTAGCAAAGCTCTCAGCACAGGAAAAGGGACTGATTACAAAACTACTTTGCACAAGATACGATATACGCTTGCCTCCACCACAGACCAATCAGCTGCTCAACTACTGCCTACTGAGGATGCATTTGAGCAACATGTGAAAAGGGCACAATACCAATGTGCCATCTGGTGCCACAATGGCATTGATCAATTACATACAGCTCTTAAAGCACTATCATTTCGAGATATAACAAAAATTAATGAATATTTGGGTCTTACTGATTCAGAACACACATTTCCGCAAAATGTTTGTGAAATTGTGTACGCTTACACAACAACTATTCGGAAACCAGATTCTAACAAGAAAAAATTAGATCAAATGTTTTGCAGCATTCCTTTCAAACACAAAATTATTGATTCACTAAACATTCAGTCCTTTTTCAAATTGAAATTTGTTCGTAACATGATTCCCAAGGAGTGCAAAATAAAAGACCCCCCCCCCCCATCATTTCCTATAAATATGGAAACAATATTGGACAAAGTTTCATGAATTACAAGCAAATTCTGGCTTCAATTACTCTTAAAGATATCGCAGTGAATCAAAATTGTGACTGTATGTCTAACAATAGATAATCTGATTTTGTTGATGCATATCACGAACAAGTATTTACAGATAATTTGGACATCATACAAAACTCAAGTTTAAAAGAAATTATGAAAAAAGGTACAAAATTTCGGATATGTCCCAAGTTGAACATTGACAGTATTTTTCAGGATACATGTGATGCATTTGATTCCTACTGTATGAAATGGGCAAAGAAAAAAAAATAGAATTTCAGAAATTTAAAGGATGGTAATCAAACTTGAAAAAAGTCTGTAGAAGAAGAATTTATTGTTACAAATCCCACATTAAGAATTTCAATACAGTTAATCTAAAACAACCTGAAGTTTCAAAAGCAGTCAAAAAACTACAAGAAAGTTTTGTTGTCACTACCATAGATAAGGCAGGGAACAATCTTGGGATCATCTGCAAAAAATATTATCTGGATGTTTTGAAGAAAAAATTGGTAGAAACAATATTTCAGACATAAGAGGAAATGACGTATATAAATTACACAAACAATCCATTGATAATTTGATAGATATGCATAAAGATGAGATGAAAAGGAATTTTGATATCAAAATTTCTGAAGAGGACTCCTCTATTCCACTATTGTTCTGCATACCCAAATTACATAAAAACCCTTTTAAATCTAGATTCATAGCCGGTGCGGCAAAAGGTACAAGAAAACAATTATCAAAAAAGGAACGTTGTGTTTGACTGCAATTAGGAATCATTTTAGTAAATACTGTAATGCAATTTATACAAACAATGAATTAAATTGTTTTTGGAGTATTAGCAATTCTTCCGAGTTTGTATCTAAAATCAAAAATGTAAAAGCAAAATATATCAAATGTTTTGATTTTTTCTACACTGTACACAAATCAAACCACAGATGAAGTCAAAGTTCATTTTCAGAATTAATAAGCAAAATGTTTAACCATAATGGTAAACCATACATTAATATTAATTCGTATACAAAGAAAGCATAACACAACAAATATTCAAAAAGTAACATTGAGTCGTACACTGTTGAAACTTTGATAGATGCTATAAAATTTCTTTTGGATAATACTTTTGTTCAATGCGGACCATTGGTTTTTTCAACAAATAAAAGGCATTGCACTGGGTCGCAACTGCTCCCCTTTATTGGCAGATTTGTATTTAACCAGGCTTGAGTTTAAGTATATGGATAAACTGATGAAAAAGCACTTTCAAATGGCAACAAAATTATCAAACAACGTAAGATATATTGATGACATTGCTTGTGTAAATGTACAAAATTTCAGCAAAATTGCAAAAGAAATTTACCCAAAAGATATTCCTTTGGAGGGTAACAATTCAGATGGTTTCAGAGATGTGTTTTTGGACTTGAATATTCAGGTCACTAATGACAGGTTTTGTATTAAAGTCTATCACAAAATAGATGAGTTTAACTTTGAAGTAGTTAATTATCCTTTCCCAGACAGTATTATTTCGGATACTTTTGAATGTAATACGTTTTTTTCAAAGACTTTGAGATTTGGTCGTATTTGTTCTAAATTTCAGGACTTTGCATCTAGTACCAAATTTTTATTTACAATAAACTTGGGTCAGGAGGATTCAAAGATGTACTTTTGATCAAATATTTCAACAAATTTTGCTGTAAATATCCCGAGATGGTTAGAAAGTTTGGATTCAATAATTTTAGAGATTTTAGACTTTCTTTTTTTTCGACATGATTTTATCTTTTGACATCATTCTGTTTTAATGTACACCTTTCAGACATTTTAGGCTAGCTTGATTTCTCTTAGGTTAAACCCCCAGGGGCTATCGGTAGCGAGTAGTGGCCTACGACAGTTACAAGCTTGCCTAATTGTACTTGATATCTGGTTAATATTTTCATTGCATTCTCTTGACTGAAATACAAATGACTATCTGTGCAAGCAGCGGCCTACGACAGTTACATGTTTGCTTAATTGTACTTAAAATCCTGTTAAGAAAAATTGTTTCGATAACATGTTTTTGGCATAAATGCTAATGACCTTCATTCTTTTCTGACATGCCTAAATGCACATTCACTCAATATTAAAAAAATACTCAAAAGTGACAGTATTTTTTCAAATATCACAAGTCTGTCACATTATGTTGATACATTGACTCAGGGTTGGCAATGAAATAGAGCTTAACTGCTTGGAGAGTAGGTGTCATCATGGAGTTTGTTTTACAAATCTGGTGCAGGATGTACATTGTTGCAGTCATTATTTGGATTTCCCTTGATTTATACAGGTGGTCTAGCTGCAACTGTTTCTTTTACAATCACTGGGGCTGAATATAATGCCCCAGCTTGTTTCCACTTCAGTTAAACACTGGCAGATGGTTTAACTAGAATAAGATATCCAGCTAGAAAGGGTATATATTGGTTCAGGGGTAAGTCAAATTGTTCTTAACTGAACCTCTACTACACAAATTTGGTAATTATAGTTTGTTTGCAAGGTATTTTTCTTTCATAATGAAGGTCTGCATTTATAAGCAAAACTTCACGTATTTAGCTAATTCATCATTTGCCACGTTAATATTTATTCATTATTATGTGGGTTGTCTTTGTTGAATATTTAGCTTAGACAAGGAGCCGCTACTCAGAGAGACATGTACGGGTAAAAGGCTCCGAAACATGTTGAGTAGTTACCCGCCGAAGACCATTTAATATATTTCGGCTAATACAGCTGATGTCAAAATTTTACAGAGGAACGTGTGCAATTTGGACTGTAGTACTTCCTTATGTATATAGGTTATACAGAGACAGGTTAGCTTATGGAGAGTAAAGAGTTTGGACTGCGGAATAGGGTAATGACTATTAGGAAGTGGTTTTGGACAAAAAGACACCAATACAACAGTCACATTCCTAACCCTAAAGTGTGGGATCCCAATGGTAACGGCTTGGAAATGTCTAATGATGGCTACCTGAAGCATTTGATGTATACCTATGAGCTAGCGCCACTGGAATTCCGCAACCTGATTCATATGTATTGCACCGATATTGAGTGTACTGTGAAAGTGCCATTCCCTTCAGACAGGACTTAAATGTACAGAATTATGTGCATGCTTTGGACATGAGTGTGCAAATGACACTTTTGACACTGAAACAGACAGTGATGATGAAGAAGATGATGATTGAATCTTGGCGTAGAATGTCCAAACTGTGACCACCATTAATCAGCTTTCTGTATTTAGTGTGTACATGTACTTATACTGTTTTCCTTTACTAAAAGGCAACTTGAATCACGGTTTGATGCCAGAGATACATTAGTTATGTTGCAGGACTCCATGGGATGGTTCACTGTAAATTACGTGTAGGTGTGAATACATGGTACAAAGTACTATCTTACTTTGTCAGTTGTATTGGCAATTGTTATGACGGTTCTCTAAGCGAAGATGACATATGATAGCCATATTAGCATATTAATTAATATGCATATGGTATACTCATAAAAACATGAAAAAAAAAAACTTGTATGAGTACTGTGCCTAATCATTTTGCCTTTTTTTAAATAAACGAAGCTATATCTCAGTAAATATAATATGTTATCCGTCGCACATTACTTAATTTCGATGTAAATTTCATATATTTGCATAAATTAACATATGATAATTAGGCACTTTGAACAAACTCTGTATTTTGTGACTATATTAGAGCAATTGAGCACATTTGGGTGTTTATTTGGCCTTTCCACAGGCAGTATCACCAAAGTTATTATTTTTAAGGACAAATTTTAGTTGTCTCAGAAATGGCATAGGTTGTCATGGAAACGGGCAGAAAAATATATGATAAAACGCTTTTCAGATTCCACAACCTATTTTTTCATGAAGAGGACATATATACCTATAAGAAAACATAGGTTGTAACTTGTTATACCACCGGTTGGGGTATGACCCCCGAAGGGCCCTCTATGCCGCAGGTCTAGTAGTAGAGCAATCATCTTAATCTTGCTTTTTACAAAATTGCAAGAAAATGTTCTAGGTTTTACTTTATTTTTCTGATACTGCCCTTTGATTCTGAGTTGCAGGCCGGAGGTCGATTGGACAAGCCAGGATACTGGACCCGGCCAACCACTGAAAAATATGACGCAAAATCATTTCAGACATTAAGTTAATCAAGTGATTGTAACTGTTAAATATACTTGTTTTAAGTGTTTGATATGTGTGACGATATTTCCTGTCCAACCTACCTCACAGATGAATCAACATTACTTCTTGATGTTGTTGTAATCATTTTCCCAAATAAAATTGCTGGATACAGATGTATCATCACAGGAATCAGCGACATTCATAAATGATCCCTGCAAGTACTAAGATTCAACGGTCGCGACCCCTGAATACAGGCTTTAAATACCGCAGTTACAAGTTTTTAAATGAGGATCAGTTTATAGTCGATTTTAAGGTAGACCCATTCCACATGCCAGGTATTTTGACTATACTGATGATGCCGTGTAGTTTCACAATACTTTACTTAACAGGGTGCATGGTTGGATATGCTGCAACACGCTTGCCTTTCACCTCTGTGGCCCAGGTTCGATTCACGGCCGGGCAGGCAAATGGAAAGAGTTCCTATTACTCTAAACGTGCACGGTGGCTTTCACCGAATTCTTTGCTTTCCTCCACCAAACTAGCAGGTACGAAAGTATAAGCCACCATCTGTGATGTCAAAACCCTAAATTATGTTTCTGCTTTGCTGTACACTGGTTCCCTCTATCGATTATTCGGTATATGACATTCCCCCTCCTGCTATTGTCATACAGGAAATAACATATCAAGGTGAGCAAGTTCACTCACAAACATGATAGAAAAAGACTATCTATCTATATGTACAGACTTGCCGTGATTAATACAATCTCAATCTGAAATTAATTATCGTTTAATTAATTTTGAAAAGAATTTATTCCAATTTTAAAACTCGACACCGAACCGGCTGACATCGCTCTCGCAAATATTCACAGAACTTTCATTTCGACAATTTTCACCAAAACGATTTGGTGCTTTTTTTTCTCGTATTATATGAACGTCACGCGGGGTCAAAATAAAATCCTATGTTTATCAGTGCAAAATGAGACTAAATATCTTTTGTCAATGTACATACTACGCAAATCCTTTCAGGGGCAGTTGGTCCTGCATCTCTGTCGGTCTTTTGCTTGATCAAACGATCTGATTGGTTAAGTTACCTTATGTCAAATTTCAAGCTCCACGGGTCTCAATAGTGTCATGCATTACACTGTATATTTATGTCGTTGCACAGCAAATTCGAGGCCTGAATATATGTGCGTATTGGCGGGTACATGTACATTCTATCATGATCGCCAATATCCTTATCATCCTCATAATGACACAACAATACTGAGTATATGAGAAATTTATTATCAAAGCGATGTGTCGCATGTTTTTTAGCACCTGTAAAGTGAATCTCAAAACCTGTCTATCTTTCAACAGCTGTTCAATGCTCTGTTTTGCTATTTTACTGTTGATTTTCATAACACCCTTTGGTCTACGACTAACTTAGAATTTTTTATGTAGGTAAATCGCTATACCACATGCCCAAACGCAAAACGGGGCAGGACAAAACAATATATCTATCTATCTATCTATCTATCTATCTATCTAACTATCTATCTATCTATCTATCTATCTATCTATCTATCTATCTATCTATCTATCTATCTATCTATCTATCTATCTATCTATCTATCTATCTATCTACGACTACATTAGAATTTTTTGTGTAGGTAAATCGCTATACCACATGCCCAAACGCAAAACGGGGCACGACAAAACAATCTATCTATCTGTCTATCTATCTATCTATCTATCCATCTATCTATCTATCTATCTATCTATCTATCTATCTATCTATCTATCTATCTATCTATCTATCTATCTATCTATCTATCTATCTATCTATCTATCTATCTATCTATCTATATATATATCTATCTATCTATCTATCTAGGTAGCTAGCTAGCTATCTAGCTGTCTGTCCATCTGTCTGTCTGTTTATATATATATATATATATATATATATATATATATATATATGTATGTGTGTGCTCGTAGATATTGTATATATAAAAGAGACTTCAATTACATGCCAAATATCCCAGAAATATGTATTCCTGACATAATAAACCTATATACTCAATTGACCATAAGGCTTTGCAGGAATCTGTCTGCACTAAAAATGGAACTCAAAATTCAATAATTTATAAACAAAACTTTTGGGTAGTAATGTATTTTTTGTGAAAAAGACTGTTTTTTTATGAAAATGTTAAAGTTTTGAGAAATCTTCTTTTTTCAGACGGATTTTAAAAAGAGCTTATCACTGCCAGGGAAATTCCGGATACATTTTGGCACCAGAAACGTTTAAGAGTAACTAAGTTTTCAATTGTGTATAATAAGATAACTCCTTTTGGAGAAATATCCAAGTGAAACAACATTTCAGTGCAGACACATGTTTCCTGTAGTCAAGATTCAAAGGTGGTTTAAAACATGTTTTCTTAACACAATCAAAAGATACCAAGGTTTATTGACTACAATGTTAATATTGAACGTATTCCTTTTTTCTATTTTGCAAGCTCTGCTGACAAAAGGTCGCAGAGCTTTCAGAATCACTCATGTATGTCCGCCCATCATCATGTCTAACTGTGAGCTTTTGGTTTGTGAGCGCAATAACTTTAAATGTTTTGATGTCGGCCCAATATACCTTTTATGGATTTATAGGGTGTATGGAAATCCATGTTCCTTTCGATAATGGTGCCATCTTCAATATTATGTAATATATGGGTCAAAATGTGAAAATATTGTGAACACCCTAGCATTTTTAATTTTCAATGGATCTTGACCAAATTTGACAGGATCATGCGGGAGGTCAAAGTGTAAGTAACTAGTGATACTAGTGGCAGCACCTATAATTAGACGGAAATAAGATATATAGATCATATCCAAGGCTAAAATGTTGTATAACATCAGCAACATTGACTTATGTTTCGTAAGGTCAGCGATCCTTTAAATTTAAAAAGATGATTTTGTAATGGCATGGTGTAGCTTGGACATCAATGGCAAAGAGAATTGAGCCTCAGATCAAATTTTCACTTGATTATATAACACATGAAACTGTACTTGGTGGACCTATTTTCTGGATCACTGTGACCCAATAATTATGGAGGTTGACGCTTGTCCAAGTTTTTTGTTTTACTCCCATAACTCGAAAGGTTTTTAACCGATTTGAACAAAGAGACTATACATGTACCTGGAAAGCTGGATGTAAGCGCATATTTTGAACAGTAACAATTCCTAATCCGAGTTGAAGGTCAAGTTCAATTGACAGTCTGAATAAAGGCCAGCTCGTGAGTGTTCTGCACATCATAAATTTTGAGATAGGCCCATATAACATTAAGACGTTATGAAGTGTATATAATTTTTTTTTCGACTTCAATGTTGGTTGTGCTACCTATAGTATCATGTGATATACAGGTCAAAATGTGGAACTCTTGTGACTGGAATACCGTCCGCAGTGACCGAAATACCGTCTGCAGTTCTCAAGTTAGCCCAATATAATTTTCAGGACCTATAGGGTGTATAAAAATCTAGGTACATGTTAATATTGGTGGCGCCAACTACAATATTATGTAATGTAGGGGTCAAAATATGAAAATCTTGTGAACACCGTAGTATTTTTAAATTTAAGCAGATCTTCACCAAATTCGGTGGGATGGTGGAAAATGTCATAGTCTAAGTTTCTTAAAATACTAATGGCGCCACCTATAATTTGACGGGAATTATGAGCCAAAATATGCTTTAACATATAAAATTACATTTGTTGTAATACAATTAGATTAGCCTTGCCAAATTTATAGGACCTATAGGCAATGTCCAAAGCTAGAATTTGATATAAAATCTGTGACGTATTTTTAACTTTGATATTCTGTCCCAAGGTCACTGTGTACATAAATTTAAGTTTTGTTTTGGTACATGCAAGGATATCCATCACAGGTAATTACATGTGGATCGAAATGACACCTGGTGGACTTTTTATACAGTAAATATATATAAGCTTTATATGTTCAGAAGCTACTTGAGGACTCGAACTTTGAAATGAAGAGGTGCAATGTAGCCACGATGCCGGCAGAGCATTAGGCCCATCAGCCTCCTGTTTAAGATTGCGTTGGGGCTAAAAATACAAAACTTGGACACATGATGGAGAGCATGTATGTTTAAAAAAATGTCCAAAAATCTCAAATGAAAAATTATCCCAAAACAGATTGGACATTACCTTAGTTGTTCTAATGTGTTAACATGAAATACAAGAAGAATACCACAAAGCAAATGATCTTTAAAATTACAAACAAGCAAACGAACCAAAACGCAATTTTAATTATTTTCATATTACCGTGCCCTTCATGCATTTGTGTTTTGAAGTAAATATTCTAGTTGACAAAGATTACATCACACTGTCCTGAGAATAATATTGTGACCCTCCAATGCAAGAGACTGCACGTCCATCGGTTTTACATTTATTTCCCCTTTCTTTCCAAATGTTTTATTTCAATTGAGTGTGGGGTAGTGCGTGACCACCCCCCACCCCCAAGTTCCAGAGAGCTTGCATTTTGACATAAGGTAAAGGTGACAAATCAGATAGTTGGGTAAAGTAAAATACTGACAGAAATGCACGAACAAATGTCCCTGAAAGGATTCCCGTAGTATGTGAAATCCATATTTTTTTTTTTCAAATCAATTTGAGTTTCCTTGAAATAATAAGCCACATCATTGTCAGTGAATTATGATGAGTAGTCTTGTTTGGTATATTTTGTAGTTTTTTTTTCTGTCTTTCTTCTTTTTGCTTCTTCTTCTTCTTCTTCTTCTTCTTCTTCTTCTTCTTCTTCTTCTTCTTCTTCTTCTTCTTCTTCTTCTTCTTCTTCTTCTTCTTCTTCTTCTTCTTCTTCTTCTTCTTCTTCTTCTTCTTCTTCTTCTTCTTCTTCTTCTTCTTCTTCTTCTTCTTCTTCTTCTTCTTCTTCTTCTTCTTCTTCTTCTTCTTCTTCTTCTTCTTTTTCTTCTTCTTCTTCTTCTTCTTCTTCTTCTTCTTCTTCTTCTTCTATTGAAAGGTCTCTGTATAGCACAAAGCCTTTTCTGTGTAAAATGTTATAGTCCCCTCAGACAAGCCCTATCCATCTAACACAAAAAAAAGAATGGCTTTTTTCACGTTTGCGGTGTGCATTTAGTGAAAATTTGTACAATATTCTGGCAAACGCACCGAGCAGGATGGAATAGACCTTTCCAGTACGATAGATGGTGCTGGCGTCGTTTTCGACAGTGTTTGGCGGATTGGAAAAATCGGGGTGTAACACCTCTGCATCAGACAGTCAGTGCCATATGCCGACGTAGGGAAGTGAGACCACTGCTGTATGCCTAATTGCCAGAATAATCGTAGGAAACAACCATACCTAAGATTTTTTGCACCACTTTTATTATCCTAAGCATGGATCAGTTTTATTCGTGTTTTTATCGGTGTTTCTCCGTGGTATTTTGGCCAGGCTCGCGGCTTCACTGTACCCTGAATCAGCTTCGCTAGCTGTGAATAATGACGCCGATTAATGTTGCATTTTACAAGGTTGATAGATATATTTCGCCTATATTCAGTCAAGTGACGTCTCAAATATGTATTGCCGCACTAATAACGTAAAAACCACATGTGAAATTGAGAGCAATTTTGTGAAGTTCTTGGTGGGATGTTCAATCGCGTGGCTTGGGCCGCCATTTTGAAAAACTTGAACAGCTTGCTGATAGAAGATTGTTTTTAACAACAGAAAGATTCAAACCCACTGGCATTGGCTAAATGCCAGTGGGTTCGAATCTTAATTTTGATCAAACATATGCTTAGTAGAAACAGTTCTTTGCCCCACTATCTGTCCTGTCCCTGTATCTGTCATCTTCTTTTGTGTCTCTTACATGATCACTTAATCCTGCCAGGTGTTGCTATTGATCAGCTACATTTGATCCTTCTAAGTGATTGTGTAATTTCTGTGCGTCATGTGTCGTCCTGTTCCAAGCGTCCTTTCTCTACAAGAGGGATCAATATAGGCCTTCTTTCCCAATTGTTGTTATTACAGTGTGAAGATGGTTTTATTGTATTTGATTAATAAAAATATGTTTAAACCAAAGCTGTGTTGCCTTGCTTTGGAGGGGTGCCCTACGGCCGCTCGTGGTCAATGCCTGGATGGCAAGTTTTGTTCTTTTGCCCCCAACCTCTTCATCCTGTTTTTAGACATAGTGTTTTATTGTATCTCTTATCTGTATACTTTATGTTGATATTGTGAGACTTGTCGGTACACTTTACTTAGTTAACTTGTCATTATTTTGTAGTTATTTTCTCAAAGAGTTTCATTTCTCTTTCCAACCTGAGTTTTGTAACGCTATTTTGTGTGTTTTCTCTGCTGTTCACTTTTATGCTTATTTCGACGTGTTTAGTTGTGCTTTTTTTCCTCATCCCTGAGTTTCGATAAAATATTATTATGTACGTGGGTATTGTTGATTAAGGTGCCACTTTTGCCCATCTGTCTTTGGTGTCAAGGACCACTGGGGTGATCCATCGCGGCCCGGCCTTTGAAGTATGAAGGGGCATCGTCTGACGATTCCCGCTCCTCTTGAACATTTAAAGCTTCCTTCATTAGAACGCAAAACAAGTAAGATAGCTATAAAGTAAACCACTAAGGCTGTGATATGTTAGCATTTTTGCATCGTTTCCCTGCCCACAGACATATTTTCGGCATGCCACTTTATTTCGCATTGCCGCCCTGATACCACTCTCCTTTTGCCAGGGGCCATTGCTACCTGCAGCCACGTGACAGGCTGTTAGGTATGATTGGCGGATGACATTGTTCCGTTTGCCGGTTGACAACTAAAAGGATAACACATGGACGTTCGGATGTTCACATGCCTGTGTGGTTTTTGGGGTTTGTTTCTCATATTTCAACTTAAGTTAAAAGCTTGAAATTTTGACAACAAATAGAAAGGACATTCATCTTGTAACAACCGTTAATATCTCAAACTCGGCCATGCAACCAAAGGTTTTTGGTGTTTCACCTGTCCTTAATATGCACAAGAATTCGTAAACAGCGAGAACACACACACACACACACACACACACACACACGCACACACACACACACACACACACACACACACACACACACACACACACACACACACACACACACTAAAAAAAGGGAGAAAAAAAAAGAAAAATCACAGCGCTACCTGCTGAGTAAATTAAAACCTTTGAGCCCCTAGGAGTGTTCCTGTATTATATCAAAGTAATTTGGTCAGCGGTTTCAAAGAAGATTGTTTTTAAAATTTGTCCACCCCCCCCCCCCCCCAAAAAAAAAAAATCATAAAAAAAATTCCACAAATCATTCGACCATTTGACCAAATGTGGTAGAGACTTACTCAAGTGACATTGCTATCAAGTTTGGAGTGACTCTGGTTGATGGTTTCAGAGAAGAAGTCGAAAATGAGAATGCGCATTAGAATGCCCATTGACTTACATATCAATCAATAGGAAAGATGTATTTACCGATAAGTACCCGAATTGAAACATTGCTTCCAGGTTTGAAGTTAATCTGCTTGACAGTTTTAGAGAAGAAGTGGGAACGTGAATAAGCATTAGAAGTACCCGAATTGAAAAAAAAAAATCTTTAAAAAATTCAGGAATCCACAGCCGTGTCAATTAGTGTAACTTTGTTTGACCCTACTGCAAGGAATATATCCACCAGGTTTCAGCTTAATCGGGTGACAGTTCCGGAGAAGATGTTAAAAATAGCACAATGGCACATAAATTCATTGACAAAAATGAAAAAAAAAAAAAAAAAAAAAAAAAAAACTGCGCCACATGTTGAACGAATTAAGGAACATATTTTCCCCAAAATGAAAAAAAAAAAATAAAATAAAAAAAATAAAAAAATAAAATAAAAAAAGACCCAAGCAGATAAAAAAATTCACTGGGGGTGACCAGTTGAACAAACTTGGTCGAGACCCACCCAAGCACATCCCCAATCCCAACCAAATTTGAACTAAAACAGACGCATGGTTTTTGAGAAGTCAAAGAATGTTTATTATGAACAGGCGATGAGGGACAGACGACGGACCCTGACAAAAGTTCAGCTGACTGATGCATCAGCTATTCAAAACTCATAAAAAAAATCCAAAAATCACTGGGTTGTGACCATTTGAACAAACATGGTGGAGACTTACCAAAGGCCATGGTTTTGGAGAAGAAGTTGAAAATGTAAAGCGGTATGCCGAGAGGCAGGCGGCTGATGCCTAACCACCCCATAAGTCAGCTAAGCTAAAAATCACCCATACTTGCTTGTGATGATCCAAGAACAGACTTCCCTGCTGAGTCATACCACGTTGAGTGCATTTTGGCTCTGTCTGGTGGGAACTAGGCCCTTGGATGTGCATCAGATATCTCTGCACCATGGTTCAGATCCTCATGATGACAACAAAACATGAATCCATGGTTATCACTCAGTGGGAAGATGGCTCATCATTCCTATTAATCAGACACTAAGAAAGGCTGTGAGAATGTTTAAAACACCTCCCTAAATATCCAACAGCATTCCAATCAAAAGTTCAAAAATTGATCCCCCCCAAAATATAAAAAAAAGTATTTCGGGGAAAAAAATATAAATAGGGTATAAAAAGTAAAACTGTGGAAATAAAGCATCATACTTTTTGAAAAAAGCATAAGGTGGCAGCACTACTTCTTCCACAGGCTGACCACTGCGACGTGATCAAGGCAAAATCGCCATGCATTAAATTGCAACACCTCTGCTTTATTGTTCACTTTGGATTCGCTTGTGCAACATGACGAATTTCATGTGCTTGAAACATTTTCGGGGCTCCAATCCGGAATTTGAGGGGAAATCTAGGGTTGAGTATAATCTTAGATATGTCCCTAGGTGGTTGTTTATGGTAATTTATCTGATATAGTGAGCAGTTAGCCCCGAATGTTCTTCCTATTGCCTTGATTTTATTTTGAAAAGGAAGTTGTTTCGTTTATTGTCACTATATGAGGGACTTTTTTTTAATCAATCAGTGTTTACTATTACTATTATTATAAGAAAAAAGGTACACAAAAAGAACCTTCACTTGCTGGGCAGTGCTTCAATGTAGCTGTTTTCACCATGGACGAAGCTGGAATTGCACCACTATTTATATACATTTTAAAGATATTCACCAAGATTTAAAATGTAAGTGCCTCTAATTAGCATACATAAAAACGCTACAATTCTAACTTCTTGTTCATTGCATTTGCGACTGGTAGAAACCTTTAACTTGAAATTAGAATGATTCCTGTATCTCTAATAAATTTCAGGATAGGAAACATTTAATATTTTCAAGTGCCCCCACTAACCATAAATTTTACTGTTCATTGGATTCACCACAGGCACAAGCCTATAAATTGAAATTGGAATGCACCTCTATCCATTATAGTTTTCAAGATTCAAGTGACCTCTTAAGCAATAATTAAAAGGTTTTCACTTTGTTTTGTCATGCATTTGATTCCCCACTGGCACAAACACATGTATTGGAAAGGCATCTCTATACATAATATTTTTAAAGATATTCAAGACTTCAAGTGCCCGTAGCACACATTAGAATGCTACAGATTTGGTTTACTGCCAATTGGATTTCCCCGTGGCACAAATTTAAAGATTGAATTTGGAATGTTTTCTCTATCTACCCAGACATAATAAAAGAAAGAATAAATAAATAAATCAATCAATCAATCAATCAATCAATCAATCAATCAATAAATAAAATAATTAACAAAATTAATAAATGAAAAAGGAAAGAATGAATGATAAATGATGAAAATGAAAATATCCAAAAATCACCGGAGCCTGACTTTTTGAACGAACTTGGTACAGACACACCCGAGGTACGGTTTCACCACTTTTGAAGTGAAATTGACTGGCGGTTTTCAATGGAACTGAAAATTGTGAATTACCCATCTCCGTTGATGTACAAGGTAATCAATGGGAATGCATGCATGAACTGACATGTACCCGAGTTGAAAGGAACTGTTAAATGTAGGGGACCAGGAGTATCACCAACTGTGTTTAAGGCTCCATCACGCCTCTAACCACACATTTCACATATTCAGCTTAATCTTTTACTGAGATCGCTGAGTACATCTCACTGGGTAAAATCTATAAATCATTAGCGATATAGCTTAATCGTTAAAGGATACCGCTAAATCATTTATGGATACTACTTAATGTTTTAGGAATATCAGTAAATGAGACCATTTAGCGATATCACCAAATTATTTAGTGATATAGCTAAATGATTTACTTATTAATCGTCAAAATGGCTTGCCGTAAGAATCTGGCTGACGAACTCAGACAAGCCGAAAATGTGAATAACCATTGCAATCCCCTTTGACTTACATTGCAGTCAATAGAAACGTTTGCACTAATTGCCAAGTAATCGGACTGTGAATTCCGTGAAGATCAGGGACCCATATCATCATTACTAAGTGAACACATTTGACCCTGCCACAAGGTATATTTTCAGAAAATGTCAGCATAATATTAGCGATGGATTTAGCAGGGAAGTGTAACCATAATAGCAAACGGAATAAGGACATAAATGAATAAACAAACAGCAACTCCGCTCCCCCTTCAAAGAAAAACAAATCAAATAATAAAACGTGGAGACCAATAATACAAAATGTGCACTTCGATGGGCACAATACCAGTACATCATATGCTCAAGCCTGTCATTCCTCATTAGATGCAAATTTTATTTTTACCCAGTTTCATGCCTGCATTTATGTGTAATGATTATGTCATAAACTGGTGATAAGCAGCTGAACCAGCAAACGTTTTGTTTTTTTTTGTAGAACTGACTACAAATATACCGTTGTATCCTTTGGGGCCTCGAAAACAAAATGTAAAATATAACATCACTTGGTTCATAGGTTACATATTCCAAATAACAATAAGTCGCTCATATTTGTACCTAGTTGAATGTATTGCTGAACCTTGGCAAAACAGTTGAAAACTACATGTATATTCACAATGTGTTTTTACGAGTTTACTTTCAATGTTAACCTGTTAAGTACATTTTTCTAAAAAAAACTCTCATGGACGAAACCAGTAGCATAATGCTAGGTGGCGATCAGAAAAAAAAACAACTGAACACTGATCAACTCTTTCACAATTTGATGAGGAAAATTTGGGTAAAGAGGGAGGGTGCGGCATGAACACAAAATCCAACTAGCGTGTAGTGACACAAGACTTTGCCGACTGAAAAAAAAAGTGGAGTTTTCAAATTTTGATCAAGAATGCGGTTCAGATTTCAGAGGGATTAAAGTTAAAACCAAAAGACAGATTAACTTGAAAACAGTACAAGCTGTCAAATTTGAAGTGAAAAATTTTTACAAAATTTAAGTAAACAGCCATGTAGATGTTGACACATTCTGTAATTTGTTACATTAAAAACTAAATCAAATATTCTTTATGTTCAAAATTGCAGTAATTTTTTTACATTTTATACCATGAAAAATAAATAATATTATTTATGGTAATAACAATGGAATGTAAATTTCAGTGTCATAATAACATTTATCAGGGTATTTCTTTCAGAAATAACATACTTTTAACTACATAAACTTAGGCAAAATATAACGTCGACAGGATAGTCACCAGAAATAACGTACTTTTAACTTCATAAACAAAGGGAAAATATACCGTGAACAAGATATTCACAAGTATAGTGGCATTATTTAATGCAGAATATATTGGAAAACTCTAGAATATTGTGGAACGACCTATGACATGTGTAAACTTCCCTGCATTCAAGTCAAAGGCTTAACAACATAACAGCAAAATTATGCTTCTATCCTACCAATGGCTCTTAAGTTAACGACATAACATCAAGTGTATATATTTTACAAATAGAAGCTGGTGACAAAATGAATGATCCAGTTCAGCTTTGCAGGGGATAATGGGTGATACATGTTACAAATACGGAAATACCACAATACAATTTAAAATTCAATTGTTCTTAATGCAAATCTATAGTAATGTATATTTGCTGGTCTACTCTGTCTTGTTTGTATAATCCAACATACAGACCTTATGCAAAACATACATGATCATAACTGAAACCACACATACTCTAATCTATGATGCCGATGGTACATCTGTAGATGACCCTCCAAATGTTTATTCAAAACTTGCCGTTTGGCTATGACAGTACCTCTATTCATGTTATATTACTTGCTGTTTTTCATGTGTAGCTTGTAGGTATATACAAAAGCCAAATATTAGTAAAATAATTGTATTTCTGCCATCAGATTTAAGGCTCCTAAGATAACGTTTAAAGTAAGCACATGAATGGTCCATGTAAGTTCATATTGCCAGACCACCATCATTACCATCATTACACAATTTTGCCCAATACTGCTATAACACATAATGTAGTAACAGGCATCAGTACCAATACATTGAGAATAATAAGATACTACACATTAAGTACATCATGTATCAGTTCATGTGAATAACAGTGTGTCTGGTTGTTGAGCACTCATTCAGGTCTTTGCTGACACCCAATCAAACAATTTTTTAACATTACTGTTTGTATCGAAATTTACAAAGTACCAAATAGACATTCACATATCATGATATATTTTAGGCATACATCAGTTCATATGCATAACAGTCACTGTGAAATTGAATAATAAACAGTTCAGTGTCTCAGAACGTTACATGTTTTCATTGTCTTGCTTTAGGTCAGCAAAACATAAGAAAACATCAGGGCTATAAGCTCTCTGCAGTTCTTCCGAAGATTTGTACGTGTACTTCCTGGTCATCCCGGAAAAATGAGAGGAACATATACATACTATATATCGCTCTGCAGACCCACATGTGCAGATACATAGACCAATAGCTTTTGTTTACCGAGGGTGGCCCGGTCAGCTGGGGCTTGTCTTCCTTGGGTCCCGGGTTAAAATAAACATACTATTTACACATATCTACACCTGAATACATAAAACAATATTATAAGACTTCATTGTAGACAGTCTGTGAAGTTTGTCCATCATAACACTTTTCGCGATTCAGAGCGGTAAATATACAAATTTAAGATGTTATGATCTACAGTCCAAGCTTAAGGGCTTGGTTTTGAAGCTATAGCGCCCAAACCTCTCACTTGCTGTCACCTTATTCCATTTCTGTGTCTCTTCATAGTCAGGTGTGCCTTTATAAATATGAGTGTGTTTCCCAGATTTCAGATAGAAATGTTTTTTTTTTTTGTTTGTTTGTTTGTTTTTTTTTTTTTTTTTTTTTTTGTGGCGGCTGTCAAATGTATTGAGAAGGTGTATCCAGGAGCGCATCAATTAATCCAGGTTCTACCCATCATATATGTCCAAAGGAAGCAACTACTCGCCTCTTGTAGGCGAATTATACCCAACGGGCAGGGCCCTCTCTGTTCAGGCAACTTCGCAGGTATACACGTCCATGCTCTTATTAACTACCATCACGCTGTCTCTTGAGACCACATTTCCCTGAAAATGGAGGTCTTCTTATAGCTTTGGAATTTTACCAATAGAGAACAATGACCTGTATCATAGACCCACATGTGACTGGACAATGAAAAAGAACTAGAAAAGAAGAAACACTTCAAAACTCCTGATGTAACTGCTAAGCAGACAATCCATTCAGTGGGCATACATTATTGTAGCAATGTGGTAAACCTCCACAACACCACAGCACCCACACCCAACAACCCACAACCTATAATCACAACCCACAGAAATAAAAGCTGCCTGGAAAGCAGTCTAATGATAGAAGTTTTTCTCGAAAAAAAGCAGATTTTATTTGTACGTCACGCCATAATAAGATGCAGGGATCAGCAATTTTACCTTTCAATGTGTGTTAGCGTGTACGCATGCGAAATGGATTTGTAGGCTTTAAGCCTATGTGTTCCTGTAAATTATACACTAAATGAAAGCACAACCCGCTTCCGTCCAAACTAACCATTTCGTTACAAACAGAATAACGCAGATTTAAAACAACGGACGCCTTTCACACTTGAGTGCACAACTGTGTGCAAGGTTTCACTTCTGAAATGCATTTGTATTTCAGAGAAATGCCCTCTTGGGGACAGATTACGAACAGCGTCAACTCGTCATTAAAATGGTGTGGCCACCATCACGTTCTGCTACACTTAACGCTTGTTGGATGATTATTAATTTCTTCATATTCTCAGTGTAATAAAAGTTACTCATCGCGTGGTGACTTGTTCTAATTATTATAGGCCTACCTGTTAAACTGTTTTTGTTTCCTTGTGGAATTGAAGGTTTTGTAATAGGCTGACAGTATACTGCACAGATGTATAACTTTGTTGATAGACAAGGCAGCCAGCTATGTTATTTTAGGCAGCATCAATTTGCACTCCTCCTCCTCCTCCCCCTACTCCTCCTCATCGATATCATGTCAAATTATCAGGAAATAATGCAAAATGTATACAACAACTCAAAATTGAATTTATAAACTAGATTGGTGTCTTAGCCACTAAATTGCTTGTGCTAGCAGCCTCAATCATTATGATTCATTCTTGCTCTGATTGCCCTTGTCACAAGCGCTAACTTGTTAGGGAGATAACTAACTGAAAGCGGAAACCTGGGTTCGTATTTCAAACATATGAATTTGTTTGTTTATGGATCTACAGTTCCATTTTTCTGCTGTAGTCCACAACCTGGTACTGTTGACATCTTACTGCCCCGCTGTCCCACCTTACTTGCCCATTCATACTATTTCCAAACCGAAGTATATGATTGCCACCCAGGGTAATTACTCTGAACTTTCAGCTTGGCCAGATTGGAATTTTACTTGCCCTGGCTGGATTCAGGAATCCTGGTGTTGCATTTGATACTTTTACTATGAAACAAAAAGCAAATAGGACATTCACTCTATTTGCAGTATAATATTTATGGACATAAAAATACTGCAATTTACAAGGCTTGCCTTATAGGGCAAGCCCTATTGTCCAGGACAACTAAATTTTGAGGTAGGACTTGTAAACATGTTGAGCCTAATAGGAACTTAACCCATTACTTTTCCAGAAACATACACTAAGCCGTTCGGTTGCATCCCGCGGTTTGCCGTCACATATCCGTGTGGCTCTCTGTTGTGATATGAAGTATTATCCAAAAAAAAGTATGTGCCAGATACATACAAACTGTACTAATTTTGAAAACAGTTAATGTTCACTATACAAGTTTGGCTATTATTTTAGTATTCTTTTATAAACTAGAATGTATCTCGTTTTTTCGACATAATTTACCTCGCTAGTTACTAGCCGAATGGGGACTCTGGGAAGCCGTATTCTCTTGTAGCAGATTTCTGCATAGGTAGTCATTATAGCTTGTGAGTTAAGAGAAAAAGTAACTTGACTAATATACTATAAATTAGAAAACAATTTTTGTCCTGGGTTGGGCGTCTGTTTGACGCATTCTTTACAGGAAAATAATAGGCCTACCCATTCAGCAGGAGGCACATGCAGATACCTTGAAAGTAACAAGTAAAACTGATGATCCATGCATGATGGCGGGATGTTCGTATGACATTTGCGCGTTTGTTGATCAAACCACGGATTTCAAGTGATATTTGCCCATTTGTTGATGAAACATTTAACGTTATGTAGCTTTTAATACAACCTGTTTGTGGGTCGTGGGGTGTGGGTTGTGGGTTGTGGGTGCTGCGGGGTCGTAGGGGTTTAACTACAATATGATATTGCAGTCTAACTGGCGAGTTGTTACATCCGTTACATTTTAACTCGGCTTCTTTTTTTTTTTCATTTATTGGGCAATAAATATTGAGTTTGTTGTTTGGAATGCCATGCTGTTGTTACTATCTCTTATAAAATATGTTTGTTAATTTCAATTGCCGTAGTTTACTACACAAAAACTTGTTAGTAGTCTGCAAAATTCATCGATATTCTATTAAATGCCGCATTTATGATTCAATAGATTTGAGCTCAAGTAGCTTTTCAATGTTTTTTACTCACGTAATTGTATTTACCACAGTAAACAATACCGTTGAACCTATACAATAATACTTTGGAGTGTTATAGATTGTCTTAATACGGGATTAAAGCAGCTGGACATGGCATTCGAGAGTTGAAACAGTAATGGCCTTTACGCCGAGGCGTCTTTGTACCTGAGGGACATTCCCTTAAAGATTCAAAATAAAGCCATTCTCAATTAAATGTCGTGTAAATATACCTGATAAATGTTTTTATTATTTAGTGGAATGTGTTATAATGGAAAGTCAATGGGGTGTGCATGTAAGCTCACAATTTTGTCGGTACTTCTTGTTAACACACAGCATACCTCACTTAACAATGTTTTGCGTGCATCAGTTCCCGAACTCTATTAGATCTGCCATGTGACCATGGCCCATGGCTCGCAATGCGCCAATGAAATTCTCAAGTTTCCATAGTGGCTGCATCTGCAGGTAGTCTAGTAGTCGTTCCATTATTTCATAGTCAGTAGCATTGTGCTGAAAGGATGGTTTGAACGTCTGTTAGAGAATAATCCTATCATAGTAAACAGAGGACATGTATTCAGGTTCAAACTGTGTTTGTAGAACGGCAATCTGAAGGTATTGTAATCTTATTAGCACAAGATGAACTGTATAGTTTGTATCGATTACTTTAAAAAAAAAGAAGTACACGGTTTCTTTTGAACCTATTCACAAGAAAAAATAGTGATATATTCCTCACCCATAGCAACTCGTAAGCTCATTCTGAACCATTCCCATCTAGCAAACTTGCAGTAGTTTGGAAGGATTGTCTAGTACAATAAAAGTAGATGTTTGTAAAAAAAATAAATGTTGAAACCTTAATTTCTGCTCGCACAAATTCGTCAAGGACCTTCTCTTGCCTGAGGTGATTAAACAGCCCTGTATTCACTGACATCCAGTTCATCAAGTAGACTCGATTGTGTCTGAGACGATTCTTAATCAAGTTTTTTTTCTCTTCCTCTGAAAGATACATACAATCATTGAAGAGACTCGTCTCTTAACTTTGGTGAAACCTGACAATTTGGACTATCAATATCAACTTAAATTTAAACATATGAAGTACAAAAATCATAACAATTCCGTATTCTAAATACAAACACACACACACACACACACACACACACACACACATATATATATATTTATATATATATATATATATATATATATATATATATATATATATATATATATATATATATATATATATATATATATATATAATTAAAATATTAACATTGCTGTTCAGGGGTGTAACCACATCCTACTGAGGCTGTTTGCTGAAAGTGTCCGAGTAGAATTCTGGAGAAATACTATCCAGGGTACATTCAATAAATGCAATTCCATTGGAAGTCAGGATACACTTCGGTTTTGTCATTAGCCAATGAGAAAGCCTCTTTTTTGTTACCCTGACAACAAGCCACCCTAGCGTTCACAAAACAGAAATGGCTTTTGGATGGGGAAAGCTGCTGGATTTTATGGCTGACAAAAAATTCTGCTTTACTATTGTTTTAATTTAAATTTTTAAATTTTCTTGTAGAACTACATTATGGATACTGGTATTTAGGACACATTGTAACACACACACACACTCATATATATATATATATATATATATATATATATATATATATATATATATATATATATATATATATATATATATATATATATATTTATATATATATATATATATATTTGCATTTCTGTCAAATCTTGTAGCATATTTTTGAACGTTAGATACACAAACAGCAGACAAAAATACAATAAGGATCATACTCTTTGACTATTATCTTGCAATAGTACAAAGGCTATTGATACAGCTCTCTCATTGGTTATAGCAGTCAAGAGGCGGTATCATACAGATTGGTCTGCCAAAGTAAAAGAATAATGCATCTTTGCTTTCCTTTTTTTTTCCGCGAACTTTACCAAGTGGCAATTTGAGAGTTGGCATGTGGTTGCAAAGAGTACACGGCACCATAAAAAAAGGGCTATGGACCGGTTACAATCAAAGGCTTGCAGATATTAGCCAATTGATAAGCAGCAATGCAATTTTACGGTAACAAGTGTGCAGGCTGACTTTTATTGCAATGGAATGCCATGAGCTACATACACTACTATATCAGGGATCAGTGTTGCCCGAATTATCAGCGTTGCATGAAAAATATATCACATTATTACAGGAGCAACATATTGAAGATATTGATGGGCTGAAAATATCCCATTTCAAACAATGTATCATGAAGCGGTATGGTGATAAGATATCCTTCTGGCAGCAATTAGATTCTCAGGATGTCATATGTGGGTCCTCCCTTACTATGAGTGAGGCGCTGCAAGCACTGATTTGATTGAAAAAAAGGGCTCTGCAGCTTTGCAGCAAACAATCTTTCAGTTGCTGTTGACAACATGATTGTAAATGGAAATAGGCAGCACAATATGTTCTTCTCCATGAGGCGGTTGTAACTATTAGTCAAAAGACAAATCCAGTCAAACATTTAAGCACTAAAGAAGTTAGCTGTCTGGAAGAGGCAGCAAAGTTTATTCAAGATTGCTTGTAACGGTTTGCTGGGTCATTCAGAGCAATGAAGAGCTCGTTTCCTGTTGCAACAGGTTTCCTTTTACTGACAAATTAGATGGAAGAGCAGTTTTTGGCAATATTTTATCAAAGTTTCTCCAACAATTATACAACAAAACACGTAGGAATTGTCATGTATTTTCACTATGACTGAAAGCTAATGCCTTCTATAAATCTAGAGAAGTGTACATGGACCACATGTTCCTGTCCCATCTGATCCACAGAGAAGGAATTTTACTACCATAGCTTCAATTTTTCGAGGACTGACGAGTGACAAAACAACCATAATCAACAGTAAGCTAAGACGTAAATGTCATATCCTGACAAACAACATGAAGGTACACATGCCAGCCAAGACCGCCTTTGCCTCCTTCAACAGAAACTCATGTAGGCACCAGTGAAATGCAGTTCCTTTCATGAGTGGGAACTAACAGATGTTCTCCCCCTCCCCTTACCAAAATTAAAAATATACTATCTCGAAGTAGAATTTTGTCAGGCCTTGAGGATTCTGTTTCATTTAAAGAAAAATTATAGGAACAGGGCAAGAAAATGGTGCCAATCACCAAAACCCAGACTTACTTGTTTATCCTAATACATAAAGTCATACAGCTTCATATTCAAGGTTGTGCACGTTTGGTAATGCTTCTCCTTGGGGTGAGCTTCTGCATCTTAAAGATCTGCTGCTCGGTCTCATTAGGTCATACATGAATTGAAACTGGAAATTTCCCCTTGATAAAATTGCTGGGATTATACCATATGTAACTCCAGTAGGGTTTTAGGTAATTATGCTGATGACCTATCGTAATATCTAAAGGAAATGAAGGCATTTGCCGCGGAGGCAGTTGAAGTGCATGAAGAGTTTGACCTTGGACACTTTCTAATGAAAAAAAAAAAGCTCTGGAATATTCATGCCTGTTTCACCAGATCTTGCCATGTACAGAGAGCCAATTGTGCTGCAAAGACATAAGGCAGAATAACAGGTATAACAACAAACGAAGCCATTGACACTATGTATCTGGCTCAGAATGCAGAGATTGTCATTGCAGTTTAAAGCATAAGACGCGATTACTAAAACACCAACCTCACACTCTGAAAATACCCTTGCTATCCTCCATTAAAATTGCAAACACAAGCAAACTGCATTACGGAGTACATGGAATTATCAATCCTTTTAATATTGGCAGATTGATAGAGCCATTCTAGCCTCTAACAGTGGCTGACAATCTAGATTCCTTTGTCAAGAAAGCCACAGGAACAAAGGCACCACCACAAGTTAAAAATAACATGCTGAATGGTACATATATTGGCAAGAAAATCTTGAATATGTATGTTTGAAGAAATAAACAGAAAAATATAACAAAATCACAACATATGCATCTAGAGCAAATGCAAAAAGACTTTTAAAAATGATGCTGGTGTTCATATGACATACTTTGTTTGCCAAAAAACAATGCACGCAGATGGGAAACAAAAAGATGAAACCTGTACAGTCTTTTGTAATAATTACTTTGGAAATATTATAAGTGCTGCCAACATTGTTGGGGATGTGGAAGACATGCATTAGGCTATGGACCATAATGATCACATACACAAAACTAAGTGCAACCAAAGGCTATGGGAAAGTTAATGAGAAGTACCTAACCTGGGTCACCAGGTAGCTACAACCATACCAGTTCTAATATGGGAAGAGATCATGGGCAATCCTCTGTCCAAATCTGCTCTATTAAGATCCCTCTCTGATCTGGTGATCTGATATCATCAACATTTTCACCATATAATACATTTTATCTTGCTAGATATTTCACATCCACATAAGGCTGTTTGTGTCAGCAATATATAATTTGTGTTTAATTGTTAACATGAGAGTACTTTAGAAAATGCTGATGCCTGGATCATTCCTCACATGGCACATGAACTGGACCATGTAAATTATGGCATTGATACTTTCTTTCCACCTTTGAACCATGCTTTTAAGGAATGGACATTTGGTGTAGCTGGTATGTGCATTTTCCTTTTTCATCTAGGTACTTGGTATTAGAAGTTGCTGGTAAGAGACTTGGTCCTTCCATGATCACAAACCGTATTAGTTTTTGATGATCATTTAATGCTGGTGTACTTATATACAGTCCTCCATTCATGACAACCCCGAACGCAGTATTTCATTTGTTATGGAATAAACACAATAAACCAGGCTATGTTTATCTTGCATTTACGCTTACCTGCCTCCATTTTACCATTGTTTTTTTAGGAATGACATTTGGTTCAGTTGGTATGTGTGTTTTTCATTTTTGGGCATGTGATTGATAACAAAGGATGCTGGTTCGAGACGTGCCTGTTCTGTGGTCGCAAAAAATATTTTTTATGGATCAGGGCCGTAGCAAGGATAAGAAAACTGCAATTCAAGCATTAAAACAAAATCTGGCCATTTATGACGCCTTAGCAAATCTTGCATTTGGTGATGCTCCAATATCACCAGCAATTTCTGCAGAAGGTCTGGCTGCAGCCCCTTGTTTTGTATTAAAAGCATCTAGTGCTCAATAATAATCAAGTTTGATCTGAGAGCAATTCTTTACATTGGTCGTGACGTGACTGATCTCAGTTCACTGCCACCTACAGAAAATACCATTAAACAGCATTGCTCTGTAGCCCGTAACAGCTGCACATAGAGAAGACAGTTCCCTCTGATGATACACAAATATCTCATCTTGAGTGTAAATTGGTACTGCAAAGTGACCACATGGTGCTAGTTTATATGAATCAAGCAAGTTCTAGACCTGTAAGGAAAAACATCATGTTGTTGTCGGCAAGCGTGGTGTCAAATCAAGTTCAGGTTCACGTGCTTGTAATGTGTGTCTTTTGGCCAGCTTTTGTTATGCCATTTACAAGTATTATAATAAATGTCTGTTATAAGTAGGTTTCACTACACTTCATACTTGTATGATCAATCTGCGTGCCCAAAGTACTGATGTGTTTGAAAACAAATGATGCATTTCAATAAGTGCCGCTAATGTGAAAATAAAAATAAATACAAGTAAGAATATCAGGTTATTGGGTCAGAATCCAACCATATCACACTAAAGTTCACGACATTCGCCTGATTATTGCCAATTTTGATATAAAATCTGTTTTTTTTTTTTTGTTTTTTTTTTAATAAACACACACACTTTCTTCCTGGTGTCACTGTCAATTTAGGGGGTGTAAATTGTTCACCTTAGTGGTGCATTTGAACTTTGGTAGAGACTGAATCACATTTTAGTAATGCAGTATATTGAAGCACATGAAGGCAACAGAAGGGTACCAGACCTCCAGGCATGAAACATATTTGTGACAATGAGGTGCTATGTTTCATGTCTAAAGAAATGTCGAAATAATGTTTTAAGGCCTCATGATTTTTTTATCTTAGAAATTATGTGGATGAACAGAAATTGAAAATATGTTTAAATACTGTTTATATCAAGTAGGTCTTTCTAATCAAACAACACATATTTTAAGGTATCCTATACAGTGGAAAATAAATTTAAATGATCAAAATTCTTGACACAAGCATCGATAAGGAAAATTCTGTACACTTTTGAAAAAATGCTTTTCGTCTAAATCAGGAGAGTCACCAAAAAATTGTAGTGAGACAACACCTATGTAAACAGTCATTACCATAATTACGAAAATGTATGTAAATTTATACTCGTCACAAATCTGTTTTTTATTCGGAATGATGAATGCGATAATGATCGGAAATCGTTTGCCAATGCTCATATAAAAAAATGTTAAATTTGTTTTCAATAAGGATTATCAATCTATAAATTCTAAAGCTAATAAGTAACAAAGAATAGTTTTGGCAATGTCCTATCCATGTTTTTTTACTATTACTATTCTTTTTCCTTTTTGTTTTTGTTTTTGCTTTTGCTTTTCTTTTCCTCTTTTTTTTTTTTTTCTTTTTTTTTTTTGTTTGTTTTTGTTTTTGCTTTTGTTTTTCTTTTTTTTTGTTTGTGTTTTTGGTTTGTTTTGTTTTGTTTTTGTTTGTTTTTGTTTTTGTTTTTTTGTTTTCTTTTTCAAAGATTGCTGATTCAATTGTCTGATCAATATACCAAATGTCCAAATTAAGTCATGATTTGCTTATATCACATTACAGACTTACATTTGATCCCTCATGTGACCACTTCATAATAATTGATGCACGATAGCAATCTACACAAGTCTGTTCTAAAACGGACACATCTAAGATGGCTAAACAGGATCAGAATTTTGTGGTCTAAACTATGCAACAAAATGGGCTTTAACGCGATGACAAAATAGTTGTCCCTTGACATGAACAATTGTACACGAAGCTATTGAACATACCAGATGGAGCATCTGAAGATGAAGCTGCTTCACTGCAGTCCACCTTTCTTTTGCGTGAACCTAAAACGAGAAAGAAAGAAATGTTGTTTATTGCCTAAAATAAAGTAAATTTTAGACAAAGCATACTGCCAAGAACAAGGGGGGGGGGGGCAGGGAATTCTTTTAAGAAGAAACCAGAACACATGTCAGTTTCACTTTGTTGACAACAGTCAGCCAGTTCCAGACAGCCTCAGGCAAAAGAGACACCTCATGAAATTAACTTTGCAACGGGGATGAGTGCCAGCACCAGCGGCCACCTTGTTTTGACTAATTACTCCACTTGCTAAAATGGCCCAACAATAAATAAGGTTAATGTGCAAACTAGAGGAACAGCCCGAATAAGCTGACCTAAGCTTGTGTACAAAATGAAAGTTGCAATTGAACAGACCTGCGTTGAGCTTTAGCTGCCTGCATATGACATTTATATGTATTTCTAAGGTTTGCCTAGAGAAAAATTCATTATCATGTGGATTTGGATTAAAATGATTATTGACGTACATGGTAATCAATAGGATAGGTGCGCTTGACCATAAGTACCCGAATTAGAATAAAATCATTAAAAATCAGAAATGCCCAGCAGTACCACCTGGGTAAACCTTTGTTTTGAACCTTTCACGAGGAACATATGCGAAAAGTTTCAGCTTAATCTGAGTGATGGTTTCAGACGAAGTCAAAAATACTAAATACATCCATAAAAGTCATTAAACATGAGGGCCCATATCATTAAACAAGAGGGTCCATGTTCAGCTGACCTAGATATTTATTTTACTTGTGCCTCTGTGATTTTGGGATAGATTCAAGGTCATCCATGTACTGAGTGTGTGTGACCTTCTAGGACCATCACGAACATGTGTAATGTCAAGGTCCCCGTTCAAATGCTTCTTAAGCTATAGCACTGTTGAAGAAGAAGAAGAAAAAGCGGATCAAATGGACGCACTAACAATATGCCCCCATTTTTACTTAGTTGTTATACTTGTACATAACCATACAAAATTTCAACCCCTTTAGTCAACCTCAACTGGATTTATCACGTCTGCAATTAGTTTCAAGGAAATACCCGTGTGCCTTTGAAATGTAAGTCAGTGTCATCGCATATACAATCTCAACCTAGCTCTTGGATACATTATCGCACAATTTGAAACTGCTATGCCAACATAGGTCTTTCCGCAACTTCAAGGAAATGCTTGTAACCTTGAAATATATACCAAGGTCAAACATCTGCAATAGCAAGCAGGCTCTTATATAGGGACATTTGCACAAACAATGTCAACTTTACAAGTCAAATCTTCTTTGTGTACCGCGTTTGCAACATGTGTAGAACAAGAACAAGCAGAAGATATTCACGCAAAAACAATATTTCTCCCGTTTCACAGGGCATATAGACTGTGGACTAATTTTCCTGCTAAACATCCGTTCTTGGCGGTCTACTACCCCCCAGCGAACGTCTGCCTTTCTTTGGCAGCGTCATTGTCTGGAAGCAGACAGCACCGTCCTGGTATCGCAGCCAGCGAGTGGCCAGGTGTGGGGATGGGCGCAGTGGATTGTGGGATAGTGACTCTGTGAGCGCCATTTTGTTTCTAGGCTATTACACGGCCCAGTGGGTATTGACCACACGCCGCTCAATTAACTGTTTGGGTTCACCTGCTGGGAAGGTGCAAACAACATAATGGGGGTAGCGGGATTAACATCTGTGCTGTGCGATATCCAGCAGGGGTCACATTAAATAGTACAGAAAAACCTGATCCATATTCATTAATTCCAAACCCAACAATGACAGCAAAGAGATTCCAGACTTGCCAAAGCATCAATATTTCTTTTCCAAAACCAATGTGAAGAAACAAATTTCTCTCCTGACTTGAGACAGGCAGTCACCCATAAAAGGCAACTGGTGGTTTTAAATCGATCCTCTCAACCTTAGAAATATTCACCATTAACTGCAGACACTAGTTCATTTCCAAAATGTATAGGCCTAACCACCAAAAACACAAATTTCATTACTTCTGCCAAAAATAAAAAGAGACCTGTTAGGCCTATCGCCTTTTAGTTTTTCCGACTTGTCAGTCACCTTAGTTTACAGCAAAAGAGTAAAGTAGGCCTACATCGTTTTTGTGATATTTATGAATCTGGAACATTACAAACACACTCTACCTCCACTATAACTATGAGTCGGAGAACAAAGCCCACAGCACAACATAGCCAATGAAGTAATTTTCAAATAGTACAGAAAAACCTGATCCATATTCATTAATTCCAAACCCAACAATGACAGCAAAGAGATTCCAGACTTGCCAAAGCATCAATATTTCTTTTCCAAAACCAATGTGAAGAAACAAATTTCTCTCCTGACTTGAGACAGGCAGTCACCCATAAAAGGCAACTGGTGGTTTTAAATCGATCCTCTCAACCTTAGAAATATTCACCATTAACTGCAGACACTAGTTCATTTCCAAAATGTATAGGCCTAACCACCAAAAACACAAATTTCATTACTTCTGCCAAAAATAAAAAGAGACCTGTTAGGCCTATCGCCTTTTAGTTTTTCCGACTTGTCAGTCACCTTAGTTTACAGCAAAAGAGTAAAGTAGGCCTACATCGTTTTTGTGATATTTATGAATCTGGAACATTACAAACACACTCTACCTCCACTATAACTATGAGTCGGAGAACAAAGCCCACAGCACAACATAGCCAATGAAGTAATTTTCAAATAGTACAGAAAAACCTGATCCATATTCATTAGTTCCAAACCCAACAATGACAGCAAAGAGATTCCAGACTTGCCAAAGCATCAATATTTCTTTTCCAAAACCAATGTGAAGAAACAAATTTCTCTCCTGACTTGAGACAGGCAGTCACCCATAAAAGGCAACTGGTGGTTTTAAATCGATCCTCTCAACCTTAGAAATATTCACCATTAACTGCAGACACTAGTTCATTTCCAAAATGTATAGGCCTAACCACCAAAAACACAAATTTCATTACTTCTGCCAAAAATAAAAAGAGACCTGTTAGGCCTATCGCCTTTTAGTTTTTCCGACTTGTCAGTCACCTTAGTTTACAGCAAAAGAGTAAAGTAGGCCTACATCGTTTTTGTGATATTTATGAATCTGGAACATTACAAACACACTCTACCTCCACTATAACTATGAGTCGGAGAACAAAGCCCACAGCACAACATAGCCAATGAAGTAATTTTCAAATAGTACAGAAAAACCTGATCCATATTCATTAATTCCAAACCCAACAATGACAGCAAAGAGATTCCAGACTTGCCAAAGCATCAATATTTCTTTTCCAAAACCAATGTGAAGAAACAAATTTCTCTCCTGACTTGAGACAGGCAGTCACCCATAAAAGGCAACTGGTGGTTTTAAATCGATCCTCTCAACCTTAGAAATATTCACCATTAACTGCAGACACTAGTTCATTTCCAAAATGTATAGGCCTAACCACCAAAAACACAAATTTCATTACTTCTGCCAAAAATAAAAAGAGACCTGTTAGGCCTATCGCCTTTTAGTTTTTCCGACTTGTCAGTCACCTTAGTTTACAGCAAAAGAGTAAAGTAGGCCTACATCGTTTTTGTGATATTTATGAATCTGGAACATTACAAACACACTCTACCTCCACTATAACTATGAGTCGGAGAACAAAGCCCACAGCACAACATAGCCAATGAAGTAATTTTCAAATAGTACAGAAAAACCTGATCCATATTCATTAATTCCAAACCCAACAATGACAGCAAAGAGATTCCAGACTTGCCAAAGCATCAATATTTCTTTTCCAAAACCAATGTGAAGAAACAAATTTCTCTCCTGACTTGAGACAGGCAGTCACCCATAAAAGGCAACTGGTGGTTTTAAATCGATCCTCTCAACCTTAGAAATATTCACCATTAACTGCAGACACTAGTTCATTTCCAAAATGTATAGGCCTAACCACCAAAAACACAAATTTCATTACTTCTGCCAAAAATAAAAAGAGACCTGTTAGGCCTATCGCCTTTTAGTTTTTCCGACTTGTCAGTCACCTTAGTTTACAGCAAAAGAGTAAAGTAGGCCTACATCGTTTTTGTGATATTTATGAATCTGGAACATTACAAACACACTCTACCTCCACTATAACTATGAGTCGGAGAACAAAGCCCACAGCACAACATAGCCAATGAAGTAATTTTCAAATAGTACAGAAAAACCTGATCCATATTCATTAATTCCAAACCCAACAATGACAGCAAAGAGATTCCAGACTTGCCAAAGCATCAATATTTCTTTTCCAAAACCAATGTGAAGAAACAAATTTCTCTCCTGACTTGAGACAGGCAGTCACCCATAAAAGGCAACTGGTGGTTTTAAATCGATCCTCTCAACCTTAGAAATATTCACCATTAACTGCAGACACTAGTTCATTTCCAAAATGTATAGGCCTAACCACCAAAAACACAAATTTCATTACTTCTGCCAAAAATAAAAAGAGACCTGTTAGGCCTATCGCCTTTTAGTTTTTCCGACTTGTCAGTCACCTTAGTTTACAGCAAAAGAGTAAAGTAGGCCTACATCGTTTTTGTGATATTTATGAATCTGGAACATTACAAACACACTCTACCTCCACTATAACTATGAGTCGGAGAACAAAGCCCACAGCACAACATAGCCAATGAAGTAATTTTCAAATAGTACAGAAAAACCTGATCCATATTCATTAATTCCAAACCCAACAATGACAGCAAAGAGATTCCAGACTTGCCAAAGCATCAATATTTCTTTTCCAAAACCAATGTGAAGAAACAAATTTCTCTCCTGACTTGAGACAGGCAGTCACCCATAAAAGGCAACTGGTGGTTTTAAATCGATCCTCTCAACCTTAGAAATATTCACCATTAACTGCAGACACTAGTTCATTTCCAAAATGTATAGGCCTAACCACCAAAAACACAAATTTCATTACTTCTGCCAAAAATAAAAAGAGACCTGTTAGGCCTATCGCCTTTTAGTTTTTCCGACTTGTCAGTCACCTTAGTTTACAGCAAAAGAGTAAAGTAGGCCTACATCGTTTTTGTGATATTTATGAATCTGGAACATTACAAACACACTCTACCTCCACTATAACTATGAGTCGGAGAACAAAGCCCACAGCACAACATAGCCAATGAAGTAATTTTCAAATAGTACAGAAAAACCTGATCCATATTCATTAATTCCAAACCCAACAATGACAGCAAAGAGATTCCAGACTTGCCAAAGCATCAATATTTCTTTTCCAAAACCAATGTGAAGAAACAAATTTCTCTCCTGACTTGAGACAGGCAGTCACCCATAAAAGGCAACTGGTGGTTTTAAATCGATCCTCTCAACCTTAGAAATATTCACCATTAACTGCAGACACTAGTTCATTTCCAAAATGTATAGGCCTAACCACCAAAAACACAAATTTCATTACTTCTGCCAAAAATAAAAAGAGACCTGTTAGGCCTATCGCCTTTTAGTTTTTCCGACTTGTCAGTCACCTTAGTTTACAGCAAAAGAGTAAAGTAGGCCTACATCGTTTTTGTGATATTTATGAATCTGGAACATTACAAACACACTCTACCTCCACTATAACTATGAGTCGGAGAACAAAGCCCACAGCACAACATAGCCAATGAAGTAATTTTCAAATAGTACAGAAAAACCTGATCCATATTCATTAATTCCAAACCCAACAATGACAGCAAAGAGATTCCAGACTTGCCAAAGCATCAATATTTCTTTTCCAAAACCAATGTGAAGAAACAAATTTCTCTCCTGACTTGAGACAGGCAGTCACCCATAAAAGGCAACTGGTGGTTTTAAATCGATCCTCTCAACCTTAGAAATATTCACCATTAACTGCAGACACTAGTTCATTTCCAAAATGTATAGGCCTAACCACCAAAAACACAAATTTCATTACTTCTGCCAAAAATAAAAAGAGACCTGTTAGGCCTATCGCCTTTTAGTTTTTCCGACTTGTCAGTCACCTTAGTTTACAGCAAAAGAGTAAAGTAGGCCTACATCGTTTTTGTGATATTTATGAATCTGGAACATTACAAACACACTCTACCTCCACTATAACTATGAGTCGGAGAACAAAGCCCACAGCACAACATAGCCAATGAAGTAATTTTCAAATAGTACAGAAAAACCTGATCCATATTCATTAATTCCAAACCCAACAATGACAGCAAAGAGATTCCAGACTTGCCAAAGCATCAATATTTCTTTTCCAAAACCAATGTGAAGAAACAAATTTCTCTCCTGACTTGAGACAGGCAGTCACCCATAAAAGGCAACTGGTGGTTTTAAATCGATCCTCTCAACCTTAGAAATATTCACCATTAACTGCAGACACTAGTTCATTTCCAAAATGTATAGGCCTAACCACCAAAAACACAAATTTCATTACTTCTGCCAAAAATAAAAAGAGACCTGTTAGGCCTATCGCCTTTTAGTTTTTCCGACTTGTCAGTCACCTTAGTTTACAGCAAAAGAGTAAAGTAGGCCTACATCGTTTTTGTGATATTTATGAATCTGGAACATTACAAACACACTCTACCTCCACTATAACTATGAGTCGGAGAACAAAGCCCACAGCACAACATAGCCAATGAAGTAATTTTCAAATAGTACAGAAAAACCTGATCCATATTCATTAATTCCAAACCCAACAATGACAGCAAAGAGATTCCAGACTTGCCAAAGCATCAATATTTCTTTTCCAAAACCAATGTGAAGAAACAAATTTCTCTCCTGACTTGAGACAGGCAGTCACCCATAAAAGGCAACTGGTGGTTTTAAATCGATCCTCTCAACCTTAGAAATATTCACCATTAACTGCAGACAGTAGTTCATTTCCAAAATGTATAGGCCTAACCACCAAAAACACAAATTTCATTACTTCTGCCAAAAATAAAAAGAGACCTGTTAGGCCTATCGCCTTTTAGTTTTTCCGACTTGTCAGTCACCTTAGTTTACAGCAAAAGAGTAAAGTAGGCCTACATCGTTTTTGTGATATTTATGAATCTGGAACATTACAAACACACTCTACCTCCACTATAACTATGAGTCGGAGAACAAAGCCCACAGCACAACATAGCCAATGAAGTAATTTTCAAATAGTACAGAAAAACCTGATCCATATTCATTAATTCCAAACCCAACAATGACAGCAAAGAGATTCCAGACTTGCCAAAGCATCAATATTTCTTTTCCAAAACCAATGTGAAGAAACAAATTTCTCTCCTGACTTGAGACAGGCAGTCACCCATAAAAGGCAACTGGTGGTTTTAAATCGATCCTCTCAACCTTAGAAATATTCACCATTAACTGCAGACACTAGTTCATTTCCAAAATGTATAGGCCTAACCACCAAAAACACAAATTTCATTACTTCTGCCAAAAATAAAAAGAGACCTGTTAGGCCTATCGCCTTTTAGTTTTTCCGACTTGTCAGTCACCTTAGTTTACAGCAAAAGAGTAAAGTAGGCCTACATCGTTTTTGTGATATTTATGAATCTGGAACATTACAAACACACTCTACCTCCACTATAACTATGAGTCGGAGAACAAAGCCCACAGCACAACATAGCCAATGAAGTAATTTTCAAATAGTACAGAAAAACCTGATCCATATTCATTAATTCCAAACCCAACAATGACAGCAAAGAGATTCCAGACTTGCCAAAGCATCAATATTTCTTTTCCAAAACCAATGTGAAGAAACAAATTTCTCTCCTGACTTGAGACAGGCAGTCACCCATAAAAGGCAACTGGTGGTTTTAAATCGATCCTCTCAACCTTAGAAATATTCACCATTAACTGCAGACACTAGTTCATTTCCAAAATGTATAGGCCTAACCACCAAAAACACAAATTTCATTACTTCTGCCAAAAATAAAAAGAGACCTGTTAGGCCTATCGCCTTTTAGTTTTTCCGACTTGTCAGTCACCTTAGTTTACAGCAAAAGAGTAAAGTAGGCCTACATCGTTTTTGTGATATTTATGAATCTGGAACATTACAAACACACTCTACCTCCACTATAACTATGAGTCGGAGAACAAAGCCCACAGCACAACATAGCCAATGAAGTAATTTTCAAATAGTACAGAAAAACCTGATCCATATTCATTAATTCCAAACCCAACAATGACAGCAAAGAGATTCCAGACTTGCCAAAGCATCAATATTTCTTTTCCAAAACCAATGTGAAGAAACAAATTTCTCTCCTGACTTGAGACAGGCAGTCACCCATAAAAGGCAACTGGTGGTTTTAAATCGATCCTCTCAACCTTAGAAATATTCACCATTAACTGCAGACACTAGTTCATTTCCAAAATGTATAGGCCTAACCACCAAAAACACAAATTTCATTACTTCTGCCAAAAATAAAAAGAGACCTGTTAGGCCTATCGCCTTTTAGTTTTTCCGACTTGTCAGTCACCTTAGTTTACAGCAAAAGAGTAAAGTAGGCCTACATCGTTTTTGTGATATTTATGAATCTGGAACATTACAAACACACTCTACCTCCACTATAACTATGAGTCGGAGAACAAAGCCCACAGCACAACATAGCCAATGAAGTAATTTTCAAATAGTACAGAAAAACCTGATCCATATTCATTAATTCCAAACCCAACAATGACAGCAAAGAGATTCCAGACTTGCCAAAGCATCAATATTTCTTTTCCAAAACCAATGTGAAGAAACAAATTTCTCTCCTGACTTGAGACAGGCAGTCACCCATAAAAGGCAACTGGTGGTTTTAAATCGATCCTCTCAACCTTAGAAATATTCACCATTAACTGCAGACACTAGTTCATTTCCAAAATGTATAGGCCTAACCACCAAAAACACAAATTTCATTACTTCTGCCAAAAATAAAAAGAGACCTGTTAGGCCTATCGCCTTTTAGTTTTTCCGACTTGTCAGTCACCTTAGTTTACAGCAAAAGAGTAAAGTAGGCCTACATCGTTTTTGTGATATTTATGAATCTGGAACATTACAAACACACTCTACCTCCACTATAACTATGAGTCGGAGAACAAAGCCCACAGCACAACATAGCCAATGAAGTAATTTTCAAATAGTACAGAAAAACCTGATCCATATTCATTAATTCCAAACCCAACAATGACAGCAAAGAGATTCCAGACTTGCCAAAGCATCAATATTTCTTTTCCAAAACCAATGTGAAGAAACAAATTTCTCTCCTGACTTGAGACAGGCAGTCACCCATAAAAGGCAACTGGTGGTTTTAAATCGATCCTCTCAACCTTAGAAATATTCACCATTAACTGCAGACACTAGTTCATTTCCAAAATGTATAGGCCTAACCACCAAAAACACAAATTTCATTACTTCTGCCAAAAATAAAAAGAGACCTGTTAGGCCTATCGCCTTTTAGTTTTTCCGACTTGTCAGTCACCTTAGTTTACAGCAAAAGAGTAAAGTAGGCCTACATCGTTTTTGTGATATTTATGAATCTGGAACATTACAAACACACTCTACCTCCACTATAACTATGAGTCGGAGAACAAAGCCCACAGCACAACATAGCCAATGAAGTAATTTTCAAATAGTACAGAAAAACCTGATCCATATTCATTAATTCCAAACCCAACAATGACAGCAAAGAGATTCCAGACTTGCCAAAGCATCAATATTTCTTTTCCAAAACCAATGTGAAGAAACAAATTTCTCTCCTGACTTGAGACAGGCAGTCACCCATAAAAGGCAACTGGTGGTTTTAAATCGATCCTCTCAACCTTAGAAATATTCACCATTAACTGCAGACACTAGTTCATTTCCAAAATGTATAGGCCTAACCACCAAAAACACAAATTTCATTACTTCTGCCAAAAATAAAAAGAGACCTGTTAGGCCTATCGCCTTTTAGTTTTTCCGACTTGTCAGTCACCTTAGTTTACAGCAAAAGAGTAAAGTAGGCCTACATCGTTTTTGTGATATTTATGAATCTGGAACATTACAAACACACTCTACCTCCACTATAACTATGAGTCGGAGAACAAAGCCCACAGCACAACATAGCCAATGAAGTAATTTTCAAATAGTACAGAAAAACCTGATCCATATTCATTAATTCCAAACCCAACAATGACAGCAAAGAGATTCCAGACTTGCCAAAGCATCAATATTTCTTTTCCAAAACCAATGTGAAGAAACAAATTTCTCTCCTGACTTGAGACAGGCAGTCACCCATAAAAGGCAACTGGTGGTTTTAAATCGATCCTCTCAACCTTAGAAATATTCACCATTAACTGCAGACACTAGTTCATTTCCAAAATGTATAGGCCTAACCACCAAAAACACAAATTTCATTACTTCTGCCAAAAATAAAAAGAGACCTGTTAGGCCTATCGCCTTTTAGTTTTTCCGACTTGTCAGTCACCTTAGTTTACAGCAAAAGAGTAAAGTAGGCCTACATCGTTTTTGTGATATTTATGAATCTGGAACATTACAAACACACTCTACCTCCACTATAACTATGAGTCGGAGAACAAAGCCCACAGCACAACATAGCCAATGAAGTAATTTTCAAATAGTACAGAAAAACCTGATCCATATTCATTAATTCCAAACCCAACAATGACAGCAAAGAGATTCCAGACTTGCCAAAGCATCAATATTTCTTTTCCAAAACCAATGTGAAGAAACAAATTTCTCTCCTGACTTGAGACAGGCAGTCACCCATAAAAGGCAACTGGTGGTTTTAAATCGATCCTCTCAACCTTAGAAATATTCACCATTAACTGCAGACACTAGTTCATTTCCAAAATGTATAGGCCTAACCACCAAAAACACAAATTTCATTACTTCTGCCAAAAATAAAAAGAGACCTGTTAGGCCTATCGCCTTTTAGTTTTTCCGACTTGTCAGTCACCTTAGTTTACAGCAAAAGAGTAAAGTAGGCCTACATCGTTTTTGGACTTTTCAGTGTGGGTCCGTTGAACCCATCTTTCTCCATTTTCAGGAAAAATAGTGGGTCCATGAACTGAATCTATGGGTCCAGTCTGAAATTGTGCAAACTGGATTTCATTTGATGTAATTTGATTAATTGATTTTATTTGGTATAATTAACATATATCACAATGATAAATATAAAAAACATGCATGTAACTTAAGCCTAGAAACGAACATAACATAGGGTCTGTATGCTCACGTAGGTAACTCATTATAAAATTTAAGATTGAATAAAATAAAAAGTTACCAATATGCCAACTTGATGTAAAAGGGTCTAAAAGTTGTTGACGGTACCAAGGATGGATTCAATCTACCCAGGAACCTGCTATTACGACTGAGTCTGTATAGCACGTCCCTGGTCTACCAAAAAATTGGTTGTGAATGGGGCTTAAGCCCCAGCACGCTGCCACTGTGCCAGTATCTGGTGTTGTACACCGTGTGCCACCGGACAGTTTTTTAACTCGCTTGCACAACAAGCGGCATGCGTGATTGAACATGCCTGGGCTCTGTTATTTTTGCGATTGATTCCACGTGACGAAATTGTCAGAAATTATATGATTTATATTTCTGTGCACTTTCTATTTCAATATACTTGAAAAATTTGATACCGTAGACGGTGTTAAGAGTCTGATCTTAATTGCGGTCAATTAATTCACCAAGCAACACGGCAGGCCCATAAGCCGTGCAACACACAAGCGAGTGTACACAGCCTGTCACGGGCATGCACCCAGGCATGGTTTTCCGCTACACATTTTTCCGGCCTTCGCTCATAATTTTTTTAAATTCCTACAGATTTGTTCCATTCAAACATTTCAATGAAATCAAAACAGCCGGTGTTTTTCAAACAAAATACCAATAACCACGTGAACCAACGGAGACAGTGATGAACAACATCGTGTTACGCTGTCAGCGTTAGGCCGGCTAATGCAAAATTTCGCTTCGTCCACGTGTAATCTTGCGATGACTAATCTGCGTATTTTCCTTGCCGTCCGTAATGACTTTTCACTCGTGCCTTTATCTGGGTCTAGATTTTTTCGTTGGAACTCTTCTTGGTGAAAATGTGATTTGAAAATTTAACATCTTAGTCTAATAATCTTTGCGTGATACGACTTGTACCTTCCCAACATTGCGGACATGAGACAAGCACAAGGGGAACAACGAATTTGATTGGACAGTGAGCGTCACGTGATTAAATCCACCCAATGAGGAGCCTGGAAGTGCTCTCATCATTTATAATGAGGTGAAGTGACGTCCATCCATTCCGATTCTGGCAATTTTTTGGAGGGATGCCCCACGAATATTTTTTCTTAGCAAATAAGAGAGCTTGTTACATAGAAAGACGAACATCAGAGGATTCCATCTGTAAAATAAATAATCACGAGATTGATAATGGTCGATACAAAACACCGTGACCGCTTGGGGTAATTTTTGCAGTTGTATCTTTCAAAAATGCATCGCGTTTTTGTGTGTGCGTCCACAGAGACGCAAAATGACAATGTTTTATTAATTTCCAGGCGTCATTTCTTTATTTTTTGCGTCTATGACGCAGGACGCAAGCTTAATGTAACCCCTGATCCAGCTAATGTTCTGCCATTTACGGCAACTGTGTTACGCACTCAGCCCAGTTATAATTACTAAATTAGCTGCCTACGAACAGCGTCAGTATCATGGGAAAAAAGAAAAAAATGGATGAGAAAAAATTCCGGGAAGTTCTTGAGGATTGTTGGCAAGAGATGGGAGTAAATTATCATGCGACCAAACACCAGGAGCAAGCATTATTTAATGTTATTTTTGAGAAGAAAGACACTTTTGTAATTTTACCAACAGGCAGTGGAAAAAGCCGAATATGCCAACTAATACCTGACCTGGTGAAACGGAAAACGCCTATTCCAGCCAAACCTGTAGTAATCTTAGTTTGCCCGCTCGTAAGTCTAATGAAATCTCATCAGTAGGAACTGAGCAAGTTAGGGGTGTCCTCTTGTATTCTGGGTGAAGGTGACGACGGGAACATTTCCCGATCGCAATACACAGCACCCTGTTCCATTCTGACATCTTTTACTCCAGTAAGTCACAGATACACAAGCAGATAAGCCACGTTTGAGAAGGTGTCAATTGGATTACTCCCTTGAGTCCTCGACCTCGTGGAGTTATTTTGACTGCTGTGTTGGAAGTGACGTGTTGCTCGCATCTGATTGGACGACGCACAGCTCATTAATAATGCAGTAGGCAACTTTCACGATAAGCGAAGTACAATTCATTGGCCCAGCGGCGCCTGACAACGTTATCGCCAGATCTGCTAATTGCCTCTTGAAATGGTATTGCGACACGGCCGGGCAGAGTTTCGCTGGGGGCCAACATAGTGTATCGCCACAAGAAAGTCTGCTTAGGAGGCATTGGACTGAGAGACTACTTCTCAAATGGAAACACAGTACCAATGAAGCATACATAATAATATGAGATAAATCACATTGTCTTATTGAGAAGCTAACAATGCTGAAACCGAGTTCCATTTTTGTTCTAATGATGGATCATTGTTGATTTGAAAAAAATCATAGATAGCCATTGCTGCACATTCCAAAGACGCATGCACACATCCAACTTTGCTTACTTGTCTCAACTGGCAGTATAGTCTCTGGACTGCTCATCTCACCCGTCATGCTGATGATTTTTTGTGCTTGGTTGCAGGTGGCAGAATTTGTATGTCTGAGTATCTTTTGGCAGTGTCTTCTTTTCCTTTTCAACCCCTCTATGTGAAATGGTAAGCTCAATTATATCATAGCCTGCGAGTGCCGGCGAACTCCACTTCACGGTGATGGAATTGTCTGTGATGTCTGTGTCTTTAAAAGCATCTGGTGAATTTGGGCCTGAAGCACATATATATAACAATTATCTTAAGCAGTGAATGTACTCTACATCTGCATTCAGACATTCACGAGAACATTACCCACATTTATAAATTCCAACCCAACAATGGCAGCAAATTTAAAAAACACCAAACGACCAAGATTCGAGAATGACCAAAATATCAAATTTCAGGTTACAATACCTGAAAACATGCAGATCACACTGAAGAATCAAATTTGACAACTGACATGAGACAGCCAGTCACCCATAAACGGCAACTGGCAGTTCTAAACTGGTCCCCTCAACTTTTCAAATATTCTTCCTTGACTACAAGTTTTAATTTTTGCCATATCCTGCGGGCCTAAGCCATGAAAACCCAAAATTATAATCTGTGCCAAGGATTAACGCATGTATGTCCCATCTCAATGGAAAACCTCATTTTACCAAAATTTGTTTTACATCCTGCTCTTACTTTATCTCTGCCTCATTTTCATTACATATATGTGTGATCCGCGTGTTTTCACACAGTTACACTTTCAGTGAAAGTCAAACGTTTTACAAACGCGTAGCAAACACTTTGAAAACGCTTTACAAACACTTTATAAACACTTTACCAAACGCTTTCAAACACATTGCCGAACGCGGTTGGTGAAAACCGAACGTTTTCAAACACTTTTCCAAACGCTTTCAAACACTTTACACTTTGTGCCAAACGTATGTCATACATGTACATGTACACTTGGTAATCCAATTCTAATGACAGCAATATTTTTTAACAAGTCTCTTAAAAGCTTGTCAGCAACTAAAAATCACAACAACATGTGCATGCCTTCATTTATGGATAAGCCAAAAAGCTCTACTTCGTGCATTTCACAATAAAGTTGAAATTATGCTTTTTTAAAAAAATTAGTTCTGTCTAACAATCTGTACATGTATCCCTTACAATGCATGTGTTTATAGTGTATGCTATATCATTGTTTTTCTTGTTTGCGTGACAAATTGCAACTGGTTTATCCCTGTGATACAGTGGAAAACGCAACAAAAGCTACCTTCTAAGATGTACATGACACTACCCACTGAATTTGCTTCAGTGGACGAAAACTAATTTCAGCCAGTCAATCTGAATATTTTTCACCAGGTAGTGAAAGTGTTTGAAATGCATAGTGTTTGAATGCGTTTGTGAAAGTGTTTGAAATCGTTCGGGTAATTGTTGAAAGCATTTGGAAAGTGTTTAAACGCGTTTGCAGAAGTGTTCGGTAGCTTTGTGAAAGTGTTCGAATGTTTTGTAAAAGTGTTTGAGATTTTTCCCGAACGCTTTCCAAACACTTTCCAAACACATTCCAAACGTTTCCAAACACAACCCAAACACCAGCAAAACGCAAAACTTTAAGCCGGGCGTAACTGTATATGTATATGCGTAAGTATGTATGTTTGTGTACTTATATATTCATATACGTAGAAATATATGTGTATACACACATACACACATCCATATATATATATATATATATATACGGCTGGGTAAATTTGATACCCCCTTTATATATTGCATCAACAGAGTTCTTTGCTGCAGACCGGGCGCTTTGTCACCCTCTTACTGATCAACTTTCAGAGTCGCTTGCCTTGTGTAATCTCATATTATCTACTCGGGTAGCAAACAGTCACTCCTCCAGACTTGCTGTTCACATAATTACAGCTACACATTTATATTTGGAACAAAACTTTTCTACAAAAAGTATTAGACCGTAATTTCATGCCGAATGCCATAAACACACAACCGATCCAGACGTATCTGTTTACACAGGTTACCACACATTCACGTGCCAGTGCAATCAATAACAAATGGTAACAGATATGAAGCTCTTCCCACTGGCAATTCCAGAAATAAACATGTGACACGTGGAAAGACGAGTTTCTCGTAATACTGTGTTTAATATGGGCTAATCTGGATCTTTAAGGTGAATCAATTTTACTAAAACCTAGGTAAAAATGTAAATATTAGAAATGAATATCGTTGTTTTGGGGATGTGGTAGGGGTAGTGATGCTGAAATCGGGCATAGCGCACATCAGCCTCAATGCCCACTGCCATAACTCCATAACATCAGACCATTGATATTGATTTCAATTACAACTGCGTTCAAGGTTGAGGCATACTTACCCCATGTCATTGGACAACTATATATATATATATATATATATATATATCCTGTCATTAGTAACCTAAATATCAAAGTCCAGAAACACCTCTGTGAAACATCGGAATTTTTACTTCCCAAAGAGATTTCAGTTGGGTAAATTTCCTTAACAATTTGAGTGATTTTTTTTTCATTTACACAAACAATGTCATCAGTGTACCTTACATTGTTCGATAATTTTGTGGCTATTTGAAAGTCCTTTTGCATCAATTGATCCAAACACTTCAATTCAAGCCAGGTTAAATATAAATCTGCAAATGACGATTGTAATGCCTTTAGTTTGTTGAAAAAACAATGGTCCACATTATACAAAAGTATTATCCAAAGGAAATTTTATAGCATCTATCTAAGTTTCAACAGTGTGGGATTTGTATTGTTTGTGTAATTTATAATTTTATAATCCTCTCAAGTCTGTAATATTGTTTATAGCAAGTGCATTTGTTCAAAACATCCAGATAAAAAAAAATTGCGGATGATCCCAAAATTGTTACCTACATTATCAATGTTAGTGACTTTAAATCTTTTTCGTAGTTCTTTGATTGCATTTGAAACTTAAGACTACTTTAAGTTTGCCATGTTGAAATTTCCTCATTTGGTATTTGTAGAAATTTTTTTCTGAAGACTCTTTCCAAGTTTGATAACTATCCTTCAAATGTCTGAGATTTATTTTTTCTTTGCCAATTCCATACAGTGGGAATCAAATGCATTGAATGAATCCTGAAGCGTACTGTGAATGTTCAATTCAGGACAAATTTTGTACCCTTTTCATCAATAATTTGAAAACTGAAATGTGTATTATATCTAAATTACCTGTAAATGGATGTTGTTGGTATGCATCAACAAAATTGGAATATTAAGTGTAAGACATACACTCACAGAATTTTGATTCGCTGTGATATCCTCAAGAGTAATTGAAGCCAGAAATCACTTGTAATTCATGATACTTTGTTCAATAACATTGCCTTATGTATAGGAAATAATTTCGTAATTTTTCATTTTGCATTAATTGCAAAGCATGTTGCAAACAAACTTCATTATGAAACGGGACTGAATGTTCATTGTATTAAAACTTTTGTGTTTGGAAAAATTGCTGCAAAACATTTGATCAAGTTTTTGGTTCTTCGAATTTGGTTTCCAAATAATTGTTGTTTAAAACATACATAAGACAGTGCTCAAAGAGATATATGTAATTGGTCAATGCCTTTAGACAAAGCTTGTAATAATTTTCTTGTGTTAACATAACTATATTGGTTTCACAAATTTGACTCTATGTAATCAATAATTCGGATCCGACAATCCAAATGTGAATTGTCGTAAGTGCTGAAATGATTGCACAAAAAAGTTTCTCATTTTTATTTTTGTTTTAGTTGTAGTTTTGTGTCCACTAAATCTCTTTTTATTGATTAAGAAGTTGAGGCCCGCATATTGTAATTTTCATTTGATGCAGGATACCAAATAAATGATATTGGAAGATGCTCAAAATAACGTCACATTCTGTGATTGGGGCTTTCTCAAATTGATCTGTTTGTCAGTAACGTCACTCTGAAATTCTTTGTTCTTTATGAAATTTGATTTAGAGAATTCACAGTTACAATTTGTGTCAAAATATATGATTTGTTTTTGGTTTTATAAGTAATTAAGAGGGGCCATGTCCTCATCTATCTATTATCATGTGCCAAAACATTATCCTAATTCATCATTAATACGTCACTGAATAGCAACATTTACAATAACAATGACAATAACTATAAGAAATCCATAAAGCTTATTATTATCATGTCAGTTACATATGCATAATGGGGTAATGACTACTAGGAAGTAGTTCTGGACAAAAAGACACAAATATAAATACGAACATGAAAATTGACTTACAAAACAAATTTGGATTTTTCTTTAAGATTTCCGCGGCACCAGTTTCTCCTTCGTGGTCTTTTAAAATTAAAAAGAATTTTCTTATTTCACTTGTGGATCGTTTCTCCATTGTATCAAGCAAGACACCTGTTCTCTCCGACGTTATTCCTTGCATGTCCTGTAAACAAATAAATTGTCTTTATATGGCTCAAAATCAGCTTGTATGCAGTAGTCATAAAAGTATGTAAGGGTTAATGCCACATGCAAATCTCCTGCTCTCTGTGCAGATTAGAATTTCGTGGTCTACCTCTGTTTGTTTGTAAGTTCGTGCTGTTTCGTGGCTCCTAATGGGATCTTATATATTCTGTGTTATTTTGTGATAATATGTGTTGTCATCCTATAAGTGTAGCAAATGATATCAGATTTATTCCACTTCACATAGAATGTAATTTTTTGCAAGGATAATTAAAAATAGAAACAAAATACGGATTTCTGAATTCTAAAGAGAGTGTATCTTCTTTCATACCTTATGTAACCAGCATTTACGAAGTGGCCACGAGAGCTTTTTGCAAGTAAAATATTCTCTGTGACTCAAAGAAAAAAGAAAAAAAAAGTGAGATTGCCAAATTTGCTAACCACAGCAACATCTATTTACCAGCATGGAATGGGTCCTCAGAGGACAGAAAGATTAAGTTTTTAAATGTTAATTAGTTTTCGTATTCATACATCAAGTAAGAAGTGACAAAATAAACAGAGGTCTGAAAGAGACATCCCTTACCCGTATTTTGTCAAATTGCACTTTCCCTAAAACGCCACTTGAAAGCAGTGTGTTGAGAAAATCACCAGACAGGTCCATACATCTTGCAAGATTATCCCTGTGGTCCCGTAGGAAGTTTATATAGCGGTTTCTTTCATCCTTATCTGTTTATGAAAATGAAATAGATTACACTGTTCTTGCTGCAATGTAGCAGGCAAAATGCAAGAATATATTCACAAATTTTCCCATTGCTGGTTCTGTCATTGATCTGACTGATGATTATGAGGCACGCATACAAATGTGGGCACATGCAGTTGAGTGCCCGTCATATTGTTCTTTTACAATATGGTAAAAGTGATTAAATCTCTATAATCTGTATAAATGACAGACTGTTTACCTGTTTTATTCTCATAAATAAAGTGAACACGTAATAGTGTCAGGTGCTAGTTGTTGACATATGACCCGTCTCCGAAATAGAGGCAGCCGTATTGCCACTTGAACAATATCGTACACACGGTATCAAGTTTTTCACATGCACCAACCTATAGGATTTATTTTGTCGTCATGAAATTGGATCCCATTTTTAGATAACAGATTTGCATTCCATACTTCTATAAACTAAATAGTCGTTTAGGGAAATACATGGACCACTTATCAGCTGTGATTACGACAAAATATCCAAATCTGGAAATGGTGTTGACATGGTTCACCAATTTTCTTTAGATACTGCCAAACATTCTCTCAGACACTGCAAGAACGCCCTTGCTGTTGTATCACACACTTTGAAATATATGTCCGAATTACTTTAATTTATGTGCTAACTGCTGAATATACGTACAAATTGGTTTCAAAAATATTTAACTGCACATGAACAAAGGTGAAAATAAAATCTAACCTATATTCTGATTTTTTTCCTCAAAATTGATATAGACCTTACCATTATTATCATTATTGTTATTGTTATTGTTATTATCATTATTATTATTATTATCATTATTATTATTATCATCATCATCATCATCATCATCATCATCATCATCATCATCATTATTATGATCATTATCATTTGAATTAGGGAAAGTTAAAAAAATTAAAATCTCAAGGTTTTTGGAAACCTTCAAATTTTAGGTGCCATTTGTGAACTTGGTGTCAAGAAATAATACTGCAACGTTTCATAAGTCACATAGGTATACATAGATTTCATGAAAAAAAAATAGACTTCAGTTACCCTCGAAAAGTTATACACACACACACACACACACACACACACATATATATATATATTATATATATATATATATATATATATATATATATATATATATATATATATATATATATATATATATATATATATATATATATATATATATATATATATATATATATATATATATATATATATATATATATATATATATATATATATATATATATATATATATATATATATATATATATTTCGTCTATGAACTGCAATAAGTCCCGGTTACCAAAAAAGTGTTTTTGGTTTTTAAAAGAGAGACTAATTTATGCCTCCATGCATCGTTCAGATCCTAGTGACTAACCGCTGTGCTCTTCATGTCCCATAAAAGTTTCAAAAATAAATAATAAAATTAAAAGAAAAAAAAAAATGAACAGGATTGTGACAGTCCTATGCTCAGCTGACATGCACATACACCCTTGCGCATTCTTTTTGTGATTTGGCGCAAACATGCATGACTATTTGAAAAAAAAAAATCTGGTAGAGACCTATCCAGGGTACAATGCCAGCGAGTTTAAAGGCAAACCTAGCTACTTTTTTTCCGAAAGATGCCTTAAATGAGAATTAGCATTATAATGCCCATTGATAGAATGCCCATTGATTTACATGAACAAGTACCCGAAGTTTCAGGTTGTGGAGAAGACAAATATAGCTACAACAACAACAACAACAACAACAACAACAACAACAACAACAACAAAAAAAAGAAAAACAAATAAAAAAAAACCAAACAAACAAACAAACAAAACCAAAACAAAACAAAACAAAAAATGGAAAAACACTAAATCATACAAAATTTAATAAAAAAAAAAAAAAAAATCGCACCGCCACCTGGTTACCACATTAGGGACTAGGATTCCTTTGAAGTGTTCTTTTGTGATATCAAAGTAATCGGGTTAGCCGTTTCAGAGAAGATGTTTTTAAGATTTGCCCCAAGATTTGCCATAAAAAACACTAATCAAGGGAACATGACCATTTGAACAATCTGGCACAGACCAAGCCAAGGTACATCCACACACAGTTGGAAGTCAATCTGATTGAGGGTTTCGGAGGAGAAGTCAAAAATGTAAATTAGCATTAGACTACCCACTGACTTGCATAATGATCAATAAGATAGGTGAATTTAACGATAAGTATCTGAAATGGAAAAAAGATATCTTAGAAATCAGGAACCACTGCATTACCACCTATCAACAACTTTGTGGGATCCTTCCATAAGGAAAATATCTAACAGGTTTAAGCTTAATTTGAGTAACAGTTCCCCAGAGGCAGTCGAAAACACTCATAACACGCCAAAAATCATGATTATTCTTTTCAAATGTAGCACCACCTTATTTTTTTCCAGATTTTTTTTAAGGAAAAAAAAAGAAAACAACAAGAACAGCACCAACAACAACAACAACAACAACAACACACACACACACACACACACACACACACACACACACACACACACGCACGCACACAAAACCCAAAAGTCAGATTTGAGTTTTCGATATTTTTGTTCATAGATTCACCTCAAACGTTGTGGAGTTGTACTATCGGTGGGTATCTACCTTGTTTGTTCAAATGGTCAAGAATCTATGAATCTAGAAATTGAATTTGGAGAAGAAATCGGAAATGTGAATTGTGGATGCCAACGGACGACGGACGGACAGACGACTGATGCCTTACCACCGCATAAGCTCAGCTAACTGACAAATAAGCTTTTTGATGATCTTTGCGATAGGGACTACTTCAAAATGCCTGTCTCACAGTGCAACTTGGTGCTCTGAAATGCAATAAAAGGAAGGACTTCCTCAATTTATGCCTCTCTCCATATTCCAAATAAACATATTACGGAAAGTTCATTTGTTGACTACTCTGTGTAGTTATTGAAAAGAAAGTGCTGTTTTCTGGAAAGTTGGGAAGAGGCAAAGGGCACGGCTATCTGTTGTCAATTTGTATATCGCATCCATAGATCAGTATCGTAGCTTGCATTTAGCTACAAGTGAAAGCACAGGCAAAGTCATCGACTGTGTTCATCAGAAAATACATGAAATTGTTTCTCTTCCTATTGTTAAGAATGAGTATATAAATATTTTACATCGAAACATATTATGCCATTAAGTATTTCTCAGGGACAGCTTCCAAACTTCTTGTTCCTGTCTGTCTTTTTTTCTGGTCTTAATGTTCCGCTTACGCCTTAAAGCAAATGAAAAAAGCAGCAAGGTTTGTTTGAGTGACATTGCTGAGATATTCGGCCTAAAAACAGGAAGAAAAAATGATGGATGCTAAGGATTCAAATTCAAAGGCCCAAAGGTGCTCTCCATAATGCTGATGCATTAACCTTTGCCATCAAATTGGATATCTGAGATACATGTAAGTATATGTGTATGTATGTACGTAAATATATATATATATATATATATATATATATATATATATATATATATATATATATATATATATATGTGTGTGTTTGAACCGCATTAGGTCTCGGTTACGAAAAAAAAGTGTTTTTTGGTTTTTTCAAAAGTGACACTAACTTTTGCCTCCCTGCATCGTTCAGATTCTAGTGACCAGGCACTGTGCACTTCATGTCCAATAAAAGTTACAAAAATAGATAATAAAGATATACAAAAAAAAAAAAAAAAAGCAGGATTTTGACAGTCCTATGCTAAGCTGACATGTGCATACACACTTGCACGTTTTTATGATTTGCCCCTAAAAGGCATGACTTTTTGAAAAAAATCTGGCAGAGACCTATCCAAAGTACAATGCCACCGAGTTCAAAGGCAAACTAGTTATTTTTTTTCGAAGATGTCTAAAATGCGAATTTGCATTAGAATGCCCATTGATTTACATGGTAATTGATGAGAAATGTGCATTTACCGACAAGTACCCGAAGTTTCAGGTTGTGGAGAATAAGTCAATAATAACGAACAAAAAAGAAAAAAACAAAAAAAAAACCATACACACAAAATCATCCAAATTACCAAAGACAATCGCACCGCCACCTGGTTAACAGGTAACAAATTAGGGACTAGGATTCTCTCGGAGTGTTCTTGTATGATATCAAAGTAATCGGGTTAGCCGTTTCAGAGTAGACGATTTTTTTAAGATTTACCCCAAGATTTGTCATAAAAAAAAACAAACAAACAAACAAACAAAAAAAAAAACCTAATCCAGGGAACATAAACGTTTGAACAAAGAGATCCAACCAAGGTATTCCGGTACCAAGTTTGAAGTCAATCTGAAAGAGGGTTTCCGATAAGTAAAAATGTAAATTAGCATTATAATACCCATTGACTTGTGTTATGATCAATAGGATAGGTGAATTTATCAATAAGTATCTGAAAGGGAAAAAAAATCATTAAAAATCAGGAACCACTGCATCACCACCTATGAACTACTTTGTGGGATCCCTCCATAAGGAACATATCCATCAAGTTCCAGCTTAATTTGAGTTATGGAAACAGAAACAGTAAAAAAATACCCATAATACACCAAAAAATCATGTTTTTTTTTAAATGAAGCACCCCCTTATTCTTTTGTACATTTGCTGAAGAGAGGAAAAAAGAAAAACAAAATCAAACAATCAAACAAAAAACAACACCCCCCCCCCCCCACACACACACAATCCAAAAGTCAGATTTGAGTTTTGAATACATTTTTTTTTCAC